>OU426994.1:12221350-12248850 GCA_911387935.1 Dolichovespula saxonica | reverse complement strand
CACGTAATTGAAAAAGTATATCGCAAGGAAAGAGACAACCTGATGGAATTTTAACGCGGGTCCTTTTATTATGATAAACAATTACTTTTAACGAGACGATAATAACATAGACTTACGATATTGGTTGCTGTTGTACTAATAATGATTGACAGTGATTTTGTAAACACTCGCTCTCACGCATCTTAGCCGTTGCAACGGAGGAAGTGACAAGAATATACCAATAAACCGTCGACGTTTCTCCAATACCTCGTAAGATCGACGATTATCGAGAAAACCGCTAAGGGGTCGTGCTATTAATAACGTTTATATCGTTATCGCTGAAAGATTGCAACACGACTTTTGCATTCCGTTACGGAGGACATCGTAATTCATATATATATATATATATATATATATATATATATATACATATGTTACTCTCACGGTATGTTTCCATTGAATTTATCTGAAAAGGTATCGACACGATCTCGTAAGTTTCTTGAACGGTGTGATGAATCACGTAGGTTCATTAAAATTGATCGGACGGTCTATGAGCATCTAAGAACGGATCATCTTATTCGCCTCACGTAGTCGATGACTCTAACTTCGATTAAACATCATAATGGTGAGTCATAATCAATTGTTCGTCCACTCTTTCCAAAAAAGAAATCGAATTAATATTCGGACACGATAACCATCAATGACACCTTGTTGTCGAATATACGAGGGATACGAAGGTAGAGGAGGTGAAAAGAAAAGAAGAAAATAACGAAAGCGACGACAGTAACCGTTTAAGGGCGTGGGTGTATTCGTTCCCGAAAAAATAAAATGAAAAAAACAAAAATAAAAAATTTATCAAATGGATAAGGGAGATAGGTGCTTTACTTGAAAACCACTTCCGCGAACGACAACGGCGCGTTTAAAATCTGACTTTTTTCTCTTTTTATCTTTCTCTCGTCTCGTTCAAGGAGATACGCAAACTCGTCCCATCGTCATCATCGTTTCTTTTTTCCTTTCTTTTTCTTTCTTTCGTCTTTTCTTCATCCATATCCTTCTTGTTCCAGACTTCCTATATGGCTCTTTGTTCGTGAAGAAACGAAAGAATTTCACTCTCTCTTTCTTCCCCTCTCTCTCTCTCTCTCTTTCTTTTTGTTTAGACTCTAGCGTGTCTTGTAGGCGTGTACAAAAAGAAGTTTTTTCATTGAACGGTACGCACATGATAATGAAGCTGGGTGAGGCTAGCCTGTCTTGTCTCTCCCTCTACCTTCATCACTTTCTATCTTTCATTCGTTCGCAGGATGTCACGTGATAGAGAGAGAGAGAGAAGGCAGTCTTCCCAAAGTGGCCCGCACACATCGACCATTCGTTCGATTCTAAGGAACGTGTCTCTTCTCATGATCGTGAGACGAATTTGATTCAAGAACAATTCTTTGTCTTATGATTTACATGCGCTAACTCGAAAAAAAAGAAGAAAAAGTGTATAATTTCGTTGGAATTTATTTCGGGGACGAGCGGGAGGTGGGAGGGGGAGTTAGCATTTAAATTTATTTAAAGATGAATCTGAATAATTCTATCGGTTATGTTTTTGGAGCTTTGAAAAATATAACGTTGAACTAAACTCATCCCTTTAAACAACTTTTTTTTATCTTATAGGAATGGTGGATAGAAAAATCCATTTAATTATAAACGAACGGTAGTACCGTACTCGTAACGCTTAAACCCACCGTATATAGGCGATATCACGCGTTTGGCATTTTTATTCCTTAATAAAAGCACGCTCTCGGTGGGTGGCGTGCATATTCGCACGAGGACTAACAGAGCGTCAGACCGGTGGTTGCCAATAAAAAGCATATTTTCATTTTAAATTTATTCATATACCGTTACCAACGGCAAAAAGCGATATTAATTAGAACTCACTTCTCACCTATCTTTCTCCTGCACAAACTTGGTGCTCCTTTCCGTTCTCATCTCACTCCCTTTATAGCTTTATCTCTCTCTCTCTCTCTCTCTCTCTCTCTCTCTCTCTCTCTCTCTTTCCTTGCTCCTTTTCGCTTGTCTTCTTCGAGTCCACGAGATTCTATAGCTTTGAACTAGGTCGACTGCATTAAATTTGTGATACCGTCACGAAAGTTTTTCACTGCTCGCCCAGCTGTTTTTCATGTCTATTTCTCTTTCCCTCTCTCTTTCTCTTTCTCTCTCTCTTTTTCTTTTACTTGATCTTTTATTTTATTTACACACGGAATAGCTTACCTTGTTTCTCTCTCTCTTTCTCTTTCGTTTTCTCTTACTTCTTTTTCCGTATTCATGTAACCGAGTCGTAGAGAGTACCTACGAACATTTCTTCCTTTTTCTGTTATGCCACTTATTTTGCTCAGTAAACCGAGCGAATGAGCTTCGCTCTCTGATTTTTCGCTCCCGTTCGACGAGAACGTATATCGCGTGTTTGATCTTATAAGAGGCAAATACGATATTCGTATACGTAAGTATATACACGCTACTATAACATTATCCGTCTGTATGGGAAGTATAATAATAATCGTTACGCTTTAAATTCTCTAGTTTGATCGGCAGAAAAGAATTTTCCAGTTTACCACGTCGTTCGCACGTATCGTTACTGTTTCATTCGAAAAATACGCACATGAAGAAGAAGCGAGTAAGTAAAGTGAAAATATATTTTATTGGTTCATTAAATGCGCAAATATAAGTTATATTTCGGCGAAGCGAGCTTACCACGGATCTATTGAATGTTCAATATTGGAGATATAATTTATGAGGTATATACGTAGATGCGATGAAAAATCAAGGATTCGTTTTTTCTATCTACGTTCCACGTATAAGTGTCTATCTGTCTGTCTGTCTGTCTGTTTCTCTCTTTCTCTCTCTCTCTCTCTCTCTCTCTCTCTCTCTCTCTGTTTGTGTGTGTGTGTGATACTAGTTGTAATATTATATTACATTATTTAATATAATATTTTATACATACAGTGTTAATAATATATGTAGAATTAATAATATGTAAATGTAGTAGAAATATTAAAATAATTTATAGAATATATAAATTCAAATAAATCTTGAAATTATTATAAGTGATATAAAAATATTACCATGCGTGTGTGCGTGCTTGTGAGAGAGAAGGTAGAGATGGAAAGAGAAATATATTCAAGTTAAATGTAAATATATTATAATAATATATGTGTATATATATTTATTTTGTTAATTTAAATTGAATTTTATCAATGTTTTTAATATATACATATACATAATAATATCTATTTTATTATACAGAATAACTTGTATAAGAAGATCTATCGTACCATATATATGTATCCTTTTTTAAATGAGCTCAGTCATGGTACATACATGTTTTGTTATTCGACTACTCCTATCAATAACAATGATAATAACAATAATAATAATAATAATAATAATAATAATAATAATAATAATAATAATAATAATAATAATAATAATAATAATAATAATAATAATAATAATAATAATAATAATAATAATAATAATAATAATAATAATAATAATAATAATAATAATAATAATAATAATAATAATAATAATAATAATAATAATAATAATAATAATAATAATAATAATAATAATAATAATAATAATAATAATAATAATAATAATAATAATAATAATAATAATAATAATAATAATAATAATAATAATAATAATAATAATAATAATAATAATAATAATAATAATAATAATAATAATAATAATAATAATAATAATAATAATAATAATAATAATAATAATAATAATAATAATAATAATAATAATAATAGTGGGTTATCGTTAGGTAAAGAATATCTTTAGAAGGAAACCCTACGTTGATACGTCTCCAGAGTCCATTTGTAAGACTGCCTCTGTTCCACCTTCTGCATTCTTTCAAAAGAAGCCTATTACACCAACATTGAACATGCATGTCCAAAGTAGCTCTCAACCTTTAGGTCGTCTTCATCTTTTTTTTCTTCTTAAGGAACCCTTCTCGTCATCCTTCTTCCTACATACTTTACTATGTATCATATCCTCACTGTATCCTAGACAACCTTCTCTCTTTTTCTTACTTTATTCTCATCTTGAGTAATATTGCTTTCACGATCATCTATCGTGAACCGAACTAACGCTATTACGAGAAAGCTACTGTCCTTTTTATTTTCTGCTTTGTTCCTCTTTTTGAAAAACCGTAAATCAAAAGTAGACATATCTATGTTATCATTCGTTATCATTTTTAAAGTCTTTTTTTTCCCTTTTTTTTTGACAAAGGTGACGAGTATAAGAAAGAAATATTATTATGCCAAAGTAGTACCTTTGAACGACGATCGATAGGTTACGAATAAAGAGATAAATACGTAGCACATGTGTATGTGTGTATGTTTGTTTATGCATGTACATGCGTTGTTTCGATAGAGAATCTTTTTATAAATATACGCGAAGGTGAGGCCTCTGGATAGGAGGAACGTCGCGACCGTAGTATTACGTGACGAGCCATTGAAGTAACTCGTGACATCCTGTCTTACGTATCGATTCTGAAAGTCATCACACTCGGGAAAAGAGAGATCGATCTTCTTTTATAAGAACAATCGCTGATAGTTCCTTATTTAATAAAACAGTTGTATTTTCTCGTGTTTATATCGACTGTAATATTTATACGACAAGAATGAGTCATCGAAAGAGATCGTTTATCAATGGGATCAGATATTTTTAGTTATTATTACATAATATAAAATATTTTATTTCTTTCATGATTTTCTCTCAATGGCATGTATCCTTCTAAGAATTCGTCACAAAATTTCAGCATCCTTTACGAATTCTTCGCTCGTTTTTACTTTATTTTTCTTTCTGTTTTCATTTTTTTATTCTCTAATTGCTTTCGCATAACCTCCCACCTGCATAAAGCGGTGAGAATTTCGAATTAAGAGTAATTGCTAACCGATTTATAGCGAGCAACGGATAGTAGTCAGTCGGTAAATTATAATTATTGCGCATTTAGTTTCGCTGGCTGGTAGTTTTTTGCCTCATTTTATTTCTTTCTTTCGTCTTTTCTCCTTCTCTCTCTCTCTCTCTCTCTCTCTCTCTCTCTCTCTCTATCTATCTATCTAACTCTCTCTCTCTCCTTATTTCTTTTATCTCTTTTCTCTCTTCTTATCTCTTTTCAAAGATATTGTTTAATCCTTTTTCTGTGCCCTCTTTCCTTCTCTCTCTTTCTTTCTCTCTTTTTACGTTTTTATTTTCAGCATACAAGGCTAATGAACTCTTCCACCGTTTACTTCGACCACACCACAAAGAGAGGAAACTACCTTCTTTTTCCGCGAGTAAACTTTTCAACGTCTATTATGGCGCCTTCAAGAGGTTTGCCGCTTTTCTTATTTCTTCACCATAAGAATTATTCTCCATGATTTATATTAATAATCACTTTTACCGACGCTTTCATCTCGACGATGATACTTCTGAAGACAGGACACGGTTGCTTAACGAAACTATAATTGTTTTGTCGCATCGATAATCGCTAAATTTCGTTTCGACACGATTTCTAAACTTTGTTTATCGACAATAAATAGTAAGTTAATAGAAAGCAAAATAGAGATAGAGAGAGATAACCGATTAAGTTATCAATGTGTAAAAGTTAGAGATAAATTCTTTCGCTGGACTAACAGTACCGATCTATCATCGTGAGAAACAACTCGAAGAAATTGGATTACCATTTTTTCGACATTTTTATGGTTCATTCTACGTAAGACATATGATTATGAAAGTAAACTGTGATCCGTGTTTTACATTCTTCATTTTTTCCCCTATTAAAGAAAAATGGTAGAAGAGTATCGATCAGAATGAACTTTTTTATTAATCGACAATCGAACCTTTCATTTAAGTGAAAGCACTATTTTTTCTTTTTTTTTCCGGAGAACAAAAATGTTTATTATATAATTTCAAACAAATTTCTGTGAACGTAACTGCACACACGAGATCATAAGAGCTTATTCAGTTTATTCCGTAGAAAATTTCTAGACGAAAAATGTAAGTAAAAGGCATGTAAAAAAGATTTTATTTACAAAAAAAATAACAGGAAGAATTTGTTTTCTCTGTGCGCTCTTATATCCAACGCTGTTGGCTTGTAATATACTATAAATATATATATATATATATATATATATATATATATATATATATATATATATACAGTGACACACGAAAATATTTGAACACTTGCTATGAAATACTTTATTAATTATAATAAGTATATTATAGAAGACTTACCGACATATTATTAATATTGCATAGAGGTATGACTCTCTAGATTATATAGGTATAGTTTCAAGCAAATCGAAATATATATACAATAGTTATGATTTATTTCTTACAAACGTAACGATTACTAAAGCCACGAAAGTATTTGAACACATTGAACTAAGGTCAAGGATTAATGTAAACAAAGTTTTCCCGGTACTAATTGTAAACATTGATTGTCGTTAGTTGTTGTTTTATGTACATTTGTTAGTCACAGTCCAGTATTTGTGGTGAAATATTACGATATTGATCGTGTATCTGAAAAGACCTAAAATTTTTGAAAGTAAGAGAATATTAATTGTCAAGTGGAGCAAAGAAGGAAAGACATATGGTGAAATAAGTAAATTATTAAATATAAATATATCTACGATACATTACATTATTAAAAAATTGAAATCTGAAGGAATTATAAAAAATAAATACCGTTCAGGTCGACCAAAGAAATTAACAGAACGAGAAGAAAGAGCTTTGATCCGTGAAATAAAAACAACTTCAAAGATTCCTGCTACAGAACTTGCAACGATAGTTAATCAGAACTTCAAGAAAGATGTACATTCAGAATTATGTAGAAGAGTACTACGTAAAAATGATTTTCATGCCAGGGTTCCCAGAAGAATGTGTCAATTCAGCGCGTCGCGGGCGCTCGCGGCGTCGCCTGTGAATCAACCTCTGTTTTGACACAGTTCTTATCAATCCTCCATTTTATAATTTTAGGTTTTTATAGAGAATTGATCAAGGAATACGATGATATTTTTTTTTAGAATTTTTAAAGCTAACGAAAGTCTCGAAAACCGTTTGAAGAATATAATTATTTATAACAAATAAAATGGTCAATTATAGTCGAATGAAAATATGTCGTTAAAGTGTCACTGAAGAGCTACAAAACGCGTTTTTGTAGAAGTCTGTAGGATTAATAGAATCGGAGATATGAGCAGTTAAAAAAGGGCGTGTTTTCGATTTTTCGGAAATTTCAACCTCGTGTAACTTCTAAAGTAAGGGTGATAAAAATAAAATAATAATTATTTGATCCATCATTTGTTACAGAGAACATGTAAAAATATTTATTTCTAAATCAGAAAACTAAAGGTCAGAAAGCTATTCGGTTTGACGTGGAATGACTCACATTAGTGATATTAATAAGAAGAAAGATTAAAATTCACCGAAGAATTTATTAGCAAAGATGATTCTTTCTGGAATAAAGTAATATTTTCAGATGAATCGAAATTTAACGTTTTTGGGTCAAACGGATGTAAGTTTGTTTGGAGACAAGCAAATACAAAGATGGAAATGAAAAACTTGTATGCTACAGTAAAACACGGAGGTGGCTCAATTATGATATGGGGGGTGTATGGCAGCAGATGGTACCGGAAATTTGATCTTCTTATAAGGAACAATGGATAAATACAAATATTTGGACATTTTGAAACAAAATTTAGAGGAAAGTGCAAGAAAATTTGGTATTTACGATTTTATTTAAATTGGGTATTAAGATTTTTACTTTCAACAGGATAATGATCCTAAACATACCTTAGGAATTGTTAACTAATGGATTATATACAATACCCCTCACATGTTAGTCACACCACCACAAAGCCCTAATATTAATCATTTGATGGTTGAACATGATTGAAGATGATATTGAACATCTATGGACAATAATAGGAAAAGAATTACAAAAATTTAATATAAAATCAAAAACAAGTCCAGAAGACAAAATACTCGAAATATGGAGTTCCATATCATCAAGTTCTATAGAAAAATTAGTAAAGAGTATGCATAATCGCTTACAAGATTTTATTCGCGCCAAAGGTGGTTCTACTAAATATTAAAGGCTCAAAAGTTACCTGTTCAAATACTTTTGTGGCTTCAGCAATCTTTATGTTTGTAAGAAATAAATCATAACTATTGTATATATATTTCGATTTGCTTGAAACTATACCTATATAATCTAAAGAGTCATGCCTCCATTCAATGTTAATAATACGTCAGTAAGTGTTCTATAGTATACTTATTATAATTAATAAAGTACTTCATGGCAAGTGTTCAAATACTTTCGTGAGTCACTGTATATATAAAGAAAATCGTTTTAGCACAACACGCGTTTTTATTTATTCCGAGAAAAACATTTTCAAAATAAAATTTTATTTCGATATTCTTTTCTTTTTCCCCCGCCTAAGGTTTATATCTTAATCATCACCCTCGTAAACTCAAAAAAAATGAGAGAGAGAGAGAGAGAGAGAAAGTAAAGAATCCTGATTAGGATCAATTTTTTATATTGGAACTTTTAAATTTTACTTTTGATAAAATATAAAATAAGTGCGAACATTTAAATCGAAGTTTTCGTAAAATTATCTAGACGAGCTCGTTGTTAGTAGTTGGGAATAGTAAATATACGAGGAAATAGGATGGAGTTTGATGTTCTTCATGGCAGTGACGTGTTATCAGACACCCACTCGCTTGTAAACCTACCCCTACGAGTAGGAGTGCTTATGATTCCTGGTGCCTTGCAATAGTCAGAGCCTCTAGTTCGACAGAAATGCTTGCTGATGTTGCTGCTACTGCTATTGCTGCTGCTATTACTATCGGTCTCGAGAGTGATTGTTCTGCTAAGCAACAATCAATGTCATCAACAGAGTCGACTTATCGTGATTCGACCACGAGCTTGGGCTAAGGGATATCGACCATATTAGAATTACTTCTTACAACTAACGCATATTCTTATTAACAAATTTAATAATTAAAATTTGTAAAATAATTATTTATTTATCCTGATCCCATTACTAACGAAATTCAAAAAATCGATCAATACGAATAATGGGTTTATTAGTTTTTTAGAGAATAATAAATACATGGGATTCGAGATTTTCAATCGTCGTGATATATGAGTCAATGACGTTAGATTGTAAAGGAGGCGGCAAAGAATCGGAGAAGATACAAAATATTATAGCAAAGGGCATTTATTTATTTTATTTTTCATCCCCTTTAAAGCACGTAGCCGAAGCTACGGTTTACGGAATCCTTCCAGCACGTTGCGGTGTAGCTTGTATCTATCCCGACGACCAATAACAGATCTTTTCTATCCCCTCGGCTAGTGTCTGCGACTGACAGTATCTCGCCGATGCGATATTGTTGTACGTATCGCTTTGTCGAAAAAGCATCTGCTATAGAAAGTGGTCTCCAATAGCAACCAGT
This sequence comes from Dolichovespula saxonica, assembly GCA_911387935.1. Taxonomy (NCBI): domain Eukaryota; kingdom Metazoa; phylum Arthropoda; class Insecta; order Hymenoptera; family Vespidae; genus Dolichovespula; species Dolichovespula saxonica. Next base: position 12,239,373 of record OU426994.1, on the reverse strand, counting down.
TGTCATCGGCCAAATAGATGATAGTGGGAGTAGAAGAGAGCTTCCTCGCACGTAACATTGTCACGTATTTCTTCTTTCATCTTACTGTCTCCTTTGATTCTTTTCTTGTATCTCTCTTTTTTTGGTTACTTTTTGTTCTATTTCTTTTCTTTTTTTTCTTTTTTTGAAGTTGACAAATTTTATTACAATCTTGATTAGATTCGTCAAGATACACCGTGAGAAATATTGTCATTTATTATAAGAATATATTAATTAATAAATTAAATGTTTCTGCTGTGTTACGGAGACATTGTTATAATTATTATTTTAATACTTAATATCAATATATATATATATATATATATATATATACATATGATTTTTTCCCTCTCTCTGGCTCTCGGTTAGTCTTATCTTCGGTAGATTATAGGAAAAGTAGAAGTAAATTCTTTGTGAATAAGAAGAAGGTCTATGAAAGATAATAATTAAAAAGGAATATCTTTCGTGACGATTACCGGTGGTGGGGCAATTGCAAGTACTTACGTAGGGCATGTTAAACGATTTCTCGTAGCTCGCGTGACACGACATTGCATGACTACGTGCGAGCATCGAACTAACTGAGTAGATACGAGGTCACGACCCCGTCATTATCGAAGATCGTGTTAAAGCTGTATAAACTGTGAGACACTGAAAACCTACCTTAGCGTTACACTAAATGATAATTCTTACTCTCCCCTATCCTTCTCTCTTTGAGAGACCGGTTCTTTAATCAGTATCTTTTTTTATGTTTGAAGAATCCTTTGTAAAACTGAAGATCGATGTCTTTCATACAGAGAGAGAGAGAGAGAGAGAGAGAGAGAGAGAGAGGGAGAGAGAGAAAGAGCTCTGAAAAATTCATCGGCGTTCAGGTTCGTTGAGATAAACAAGAACAGTCTCGCTTATTCCTTTGAAGCTTGACAAATCGAAACAAGGAAGGCTAATGGTGGGACGAAAAAGTAAGAAGAAGAAGAAGAAAAAAAGATGAGGAGGGAAAGAAGGAAGGAAGGAAGAAAGAAAAAAAGAAAGAAAGAAGAAATAAGAGCAACTTCTCACCCAAGAAGAAGGACACCCTTTTCCTTCTTATACACGCGGCCAAAGTCGCGCCTCTGGTAATGGCTTCTTATGATTTAGCGAGAGTGTTTTCTTAGTTTTTGCGAAAGTGGCACCCAACGTAATCGTTTGTCAAGCGGCCCGACGAAATAATAGCCGGCTAAGGTATCAGCCCTTTCATCCGACCCTCCTACCATCTCAATCTACGTCTTCTCGTTCCATATCTCCGAGCATCGTTTCGAAGCCTTTGCCGGACCAACCTATAAACGTTGTCGGCGAAATTTTGTGGCGATATTTTATCATCATCGCTATTAAAGGCCATTTCGCAGATGAAGAGTAACGATGCGTCCTTCGCACGAACGCACAAATTCCACCTCTTCCCAGTCTTTGTCTTCTTATATCTCTTTTTTCTTTCTTTTTTTTCCTCTATCGTAAAGAATCTTAAAAGAAAATAATGGAAGACTCGTTTTCGATTGTTCAAACAATGCTGTATTGCAAGCACCGTGAATTATATTTCTCTCGAACGATTTCGTGACAGTTGATCGATGTAAGAGAAAGAAAAGAAAAAAAAAATAGATCGAATATCACTTGAAAGTCATTTATAGATTTAATTGGCTTTACGAGTCTGTAGAAAAGCAGTAATAACTAATGGTAATAAGATGCGAATTTATTCCTGATCGAGATTTTAAAGATTCAACAAGTTCATTGGGAACAAAGTTTCGCTAATCGGACTATAGTTAGTTAGTAAATTCTAATATTTTATTCTTAAGTTTCGTTGAATACGTTAACGAGCCTTACGGAAGGTTAGTTTTGGCGGGAAGGAAATCGTCGATTGGGAAAGGTTTCTCGTTGATTCAAGACGAGATATCTAGAAGAACGGTTGATATTCAAGAGACGTCGGCCAATCTAGAGTAAAGTAGCTCTTCCCTACTGGTCTTCATGAAAAGGAGAGCCAAAAGCAATGGGACAAGATCGAGTGATGAAGCATTAGCATGCTAACACCGAGTCAGCCATGTGGTCATCAACACTGGATTGCTCACCGCTTACATCGACTCTAAACTTACTCAACATGACGTTACGTTTCTTCTTCGATTTTTTTTTGCCGTTGGATTCATGCTCAGTGTATCATCGCTCCTACGTTCCTCAGTGGAATATTTAAAATATTTTTTTATGTCACTCTACTACTACTTTCTAACAATAAGATATCGCTTCCTCCTTCTCTTTCTCCTTCTTCCATCAACAAGCACGTATGTATGCTACCTCTCTCTCTCTCTCTCTCTCTCTCTCTCTCTCTCTCTCTCTCTCTCTCTCTCTCTCTCTCTCTCTCTCTCTCTCTCTGTCTCTCTCTCTCCCTGTGCGCTCGCGCGCGTTCATACTGTAGGTATATAGTTTTTTCTTTGAACATAACTCGATCCACAATCGATTTGAAGTTAGACGAACAATTTATGAAACAACTGCGACCCAGTTTCTCGAGAATGTTTACTCGTCTTCAATATTTCTCATCCGTAGTATATTTGAACGAGTTTATTCTTTCTTGCATTTTTGTTAGGTAACATTTATATATATATATATATATATATATATGTGTGTGTGTGTGTGTGTGTGTGTGTGTGTGTGTGTGTGTGTGTGTGTGTGTGTGTGTGTGTGTGTGTGTGTGTGTGTGTGTGTGTGTGTGTGTGTGTGTGTGTGTGTGTGTGTGTGTGTGTGTGTGTGTGTGTGTGTGTGTGTATAAATCGTTGCTCTTTTTGTCGATCAAATTTTAAAATGTATCTGGTTCTTGTGGATTTATTTTTCGAATTGTTTGAAATTTTAAGACGTCACGACAGCAATTTTCTCTATGAGGTTTTTATAATAAGAGATGAAAGTCATCGTACAATTACTACAGATTTATACTTTTTAGAGGGTAAATTGGTTTTCTTGATGCAGAAGAGGGTAAAGTAAGAAAGAGAAGTTGAGAGAGAGAGAGAGAGAGAGAGAGAGAGAGAGAGAGAGAAAGAGTATAATAACGCGGTTGGAAGTAGCACAAGCCGAGATTATTTACTCGCCCCGTCGCAGTTCATTAAACTTCGAAAGATATTAAGAACGTTAGCCAGAGATTTCGCGCTTATCCGCGAAGAGGATCTTTCATACTGCTACGGCTGCTACTGTTGCTACCGTAGAAACTGCAGAGCACGTCTCGTCGAGATGACGCGTCGTTATCTGCTTCTCTTTTCTCCTATTCCTCCAACTCCTTCTTTTCTTCCACTCTTCTTTACCTCTTTCCGTCATCTTTACTCTATACCGGAGCTACGTCTTTTGACGCGTACGGTAATTTCAAAGGAAACAGTGAGTGGTTTCTCTCATAAAAAATCTACGTGACCTCGAACGTATTCTTCCTCTTTCTTTCTTTTCTTTGTTTTTTTCCTTTGTTTTCCACTATATCGTCTTATTAACGTTCGTGAATATTTATTTAATAATAAAACCCCCGTCTTACGTACATACATCCGACTTACGTGAAAAGAAAATGATAAGTATTATTTTTCGAATCGGCGTACCTTAGTTGAAAGATATTCTGCGAAATACACACACAAACGCACATGATAGTTGATTATTGAATTCATAACATGAATTTAGAAAAATTTAGGGTAGAAGAGAAAAATAGGAAATTGTGATAAGTGTCAAAGTTTAGGACAAATGGGAAATATGTCGGAATCCTACGGCTTCGACTCGAATTTGCCGAAAATGAATCGAAATTTCCATCGTATCTATTTCGTCTTTTGTATCTATTTATATATAAGTACGTATGTACATGTGGGTATATGCACATATATTTTATATTAGGTATTCTACTTTTCTTTGAGAACGTCTCTCTCTCTCTCTCCCTTTCTCTCACTCTCTCTCTCTCTCTCTCTCTCTCTCTCTCTCTTTCTCTCTTTCTTTTTCTATAGATATCGAAAGAGATATAGGAATAAGAGAGTAAAAAGCTATCGGCATCTCTCTTATTCTTGAACGCCTATCCTTTTATCTTTTCCTTTTCACCTCGTCCCACATCAGACTCTTGGGAATGAAATAAATTCCGCGTTTCTGAGAAATTGGAGAGCCTCGGGGTTAGAAGACATTTTCCTTGGGCTAACCTCTCGTCCTCCCTCAGCCTCAACCACGCCAGAAAACTCCTTATTCCGCGTCATCTGCTATTCAATCATGGTCGGCTATCGGCTGTGCTGTAGCCGAGACTAGATAGATAGATAGATGGTAGATAGAAGATAGATAGATTAGAGAGATAGATAGATAAAGAGAGAATGAGGATGGAACGACGTCTTCGAAATCCGACGACTTTACTCGGATATTTCCTTTTTCTTTTTTTTTCTTCTTTAGTCTTTTTCTTTTTTTTTTCTTTTTGTTTTTATCTTCCTTTCGGCTTAAAGATAAGTTGATATTATTGACGTGTACCGATACACAGTTCCATGGACCTTCTCGCATTTTCAACCTCGTTTTTAATATCTCGAGATGGAGAATATATTAGAGGAGTTATGACATTGACCATGACGCGGGATGACATCTTTTTCCTTTTCTCTTCTCTTTTTTCCCTCTCTGTATTTTCTGATATGTACTTTCTCATCGTGTTATCATCGTCGTCGTCGTCGCCGTCGTTCGAACTGTTGACCGAACCTAGCGAGTGGCCCTTGTAGAATTTTTCAACTTTATTCTTTCTTTTTATCGATCTACCTCGGTACTTATTAATTATCAGAGTTTTCAACGAAATAATATTGATGAAAAATTCGTCCTCTTGCAAGAATAGTAATCCCGTTCATCGATAATTATGATGAATTTCATAAATCACATTTGAAAGCATGTAATGGACATATTGTTGGAAAAAATACGAAGAAAAATGAGGAAAAGAGGATAGAAACAGAATCATATTAACACATTGTATGCGGGTATATTTCAGGAGTTTGGTTATTCAGTAAAATCGCAACAAATCGAAAAATACTTCGTTTTTATCGTACAATGTCCATCGTATTTATACGATAATAACAGCTCTTTAGCACAAATTTAAATACGTACTTTTACGTGACCGCGCTCCAGTTACAGATTGCGAAAAACTTAAAAGTACGTTTCCCGCATGCAATGTGTTAAGATAGATAGATAGATAAAGACAAAGAGAGAGAGAGAGAGAGAGAGAGAGAGGGAGAGAGAGAGAGAGAGAGAGAAAGGAAGAGAAAGAGAAAAGAAGATAAACTCAAAGCAAAAAGGACTCATTGTGACAAGGAGCAGAATAAGATATTCAAAACATCGCTGTAACGTTTTGTCGTTGGCCCTGTTATCTTTCTTTCTTCCTTCCTTTCTTTCTTTTTCTCTTTTTTCTTCTCCGTATAGCGGCTAGAAGTTTTTAGATTTCGCTGGAGGCGCGATAAGTAAAAGTTTCTTTTTTCTTTTTCCTCTTTCTACCTTTCGTTTTTTATTCTTCGCAGGCGTAAGTTCCTTTCGAAGTTTATATTTTCTCTATCTTCCCTCGAACCATTCTTGGCAGGCCTTGTTTCTACCACAATTTTGGTTCACTTGGCCGCTAGTCACGCATAACAAATCTCTCTCTATCTTCCTTTCTCTTCTTTTTTTCATTTTAACGAAGTTTCTACCTTTTCTTCTTCTTCTTCTTCTTATTCCTCTTCTTCATCTTCTTCTTCTTCTTTTCTTCTTCTTCTTCTTTTTCTTCTTCTTCTTCCTCTTCTTACTCTTCTTCGTCTTCTTCTTCTTTTTCTTCTTCTTTTGCTTGACTAGTAGCCGTAAATACGTGCATAGAACGAATAACAAACGAGAGCCGCGAATTGTAGAGAAATATTTCTTTCAGAAACGAGACAGTCTGAGATCATACTACTTCTTTTTTGGTTCTCTCTTTGCTATCATTTTGCTTTGAATTCCTAAGAAAAAGAAATATCCCTCTCCCCGTTGATTTTATTGCATGTTGCCTTTTTTCGGCAACGATAATACGTCCTATCTTACGTTTCTCTACGAGCACATTGATGTTTTTTGCAGTATCGATCGTCCTACCGTCCTACCTTTCGAAAATAATTCGAGTCTCAGGGGAACTTAAAACTTTCCCCTGAACTGGAAAACTCGAGAAAAAGTATCACGTTCGTCCGTGTACACTTTTACCGGGATATACAGCGAGATCATTTTTAAAGATCAAAACTAAAGTACATTAGATCGAAATCTTTATCCAAAGAAAACACTCGCGGATCACTTTTTCCTTTCCTATCGAAAGATTTTCTGTTCTCACAAGATAAAATACTGTTTAGAGTCTTGTTCTTGACACGCGAAGAGTCTGAAAAAGAAAAAAAAAAGAAAGAAAAAAAAATCTTGCGAGACGAGAAGACTGACCAAAAGAGTGTAAAAAAGAAAGGAAGGGAGGAGATAGAGATAAGGAGAGATAGAGAAAGAAAGAGAGAAATAAAGAGAGAGAGAGAGAGAGAGAGAGAGAGAGAGAGAGAGAGAGAGAGAGAGAGAGATAAAGAAGATAATCTTGAAGGAGATAAAAAGAATAGATATTCGTTAGCCTGTGGGAAGTTAAGGGTGAAACAATTGAGGGCCGAGAGCGAGAAAAGAGGAGGTTCTGAGGGCAGCATCGAAGGATGCTGCGGAGGCGCGACGTTTCCGGAAAAAAACGCGCTAAGTGTGTCCGAGAGAACAATAGTCTCGAAGGACGTAAGAGGACGGCGGAACCAATATGTAGTTTCCCTTCTTGCCTTATTCTCTTGCTCCTCTTTCTTTCTCTCTCTCTCTCTCTCTCTCTCTCTCTCTCTCTCTCCTCTCTCTCCTCTCTCTCTTTTTCTCTCACCCCCTCGACTCACCGACGAAACCTTTGTTACTTGTTAGTGACTTTTATCTGGTCGCCTCGGGTCCTCGATTTATCTCGCCTCTCCCTTCTTTCCATCTCTCTTACTCTCTCTCTCTCCCTCTCCCTCTCTCCCCCCCTCTCTCTCTCTCTCTCTTTCTTTTTCCCTTTCTCTTCCCTTTTTTTTTTCTTTTATACGTGCTTCCATGATTTTCCTTTCCCTCTTCACTCTTTCCTTCTATCTCTTTCTCTACTCCTTCCTATCGCCCACTAACAGTCTTTAGCCTCCAACAGTCCGGAACTTCTTATTCCGGATTTTAGTGCCGTAGGCTATCTCTTTCCTTCCTTCTCTACATCAACGTTGATCTTTCTCTTTCTATTCTATTCTAGAGTCCTTCTTCGTTCGTCCTCCTCTCTCTTGAACGCTTTTTCCTGCTCCTCCGGTCCTGCAAACTTCGTTCCTCTCTCTCTCTCTCTCTCTCTCTCTCTCTCTCTCTCTCTCTCTCTCTCTCTCTCTTTATCACCGTCGACTTAATCTCTCGCACGACTTCTCCCAGCAGGATTCCGACCACTGGAGCATGCGCGATATCATCGCGAAAGAGAGAGAAAGAGAGAAAGTTGGTCCTATCACGAATGGTACGTTCCGTCTTATCGCAATGAAAAGAGCTATTGGATTCAAAGTTTTCTTTTGATTCTCATCATTACTTCGGTGATTTCAGAATCGATAATCCTCGAGAATCAACAAGAGGATATCTTTTGAATTCCTTAAAGTAATACTGTTTTAATCCGATCGTTTCATCGGATTTTCTCATTAAATTCTTATTTCTCGTATATATGTTCGGTACATACATTCGTTTTGCATGCGACCTAGTTCTTCGAAAATATTCGACAATCTTTTTTCGTCATATCTCAAAATCGAGGAGAACGTTCTTTATATTTCTTCTGGGAAAAACTTAAAAGAAATGACAGATGTTCATGGCACACCTGCGTTGTTCTTCGAATTTTCTACAAAGCAGCTTCTTCGTTTTTAACGGATTCCATCAACGTATTCCTTAGTGACGGGGGATGATATTTTCGTCTACAACGAATACTTATTTTTACTTTAGCACTTGTAAGAATTCTAAGGAATACAAGTTTTTTAGGTTGTATTAAGAAATGTTGTAAAAAGTTGTTGACGTTAAAAAACAAATAATCTGTATTACGGATTATAATAATAAAAAGTAATTTGTTTTCTGATTTGAAATTTTCAGTTAGATACATTTTTCGATTTAACCGGCGTATTTCTGAACTTTCTCAAAGGATTTGTTCTATTATAAGAGTTACATCGCGCCATGTTTAAATAAGAAGCGTGGATGAAATGAAATCTATTGGATCTTGGATAATTTAATAGATTGAATCAACGTATGCGAAATGCAAGATAGTATATTCAAAACCTGTGACTCTATTAAATACGGCTATAATAATAATAATAATAATAATAATAATAATAATAATAATAATAATAATAATTATATATATATATATATATATATATATATATATATATATGTAAGTACTTGCACGTATAAGTTCTAATTAAATTAAGAACTAACTTCTCTTCCGTTGTGACGCTACCGAAGCGATGAAAATGGGATAGATCGAAGAATGACCCTATTCTCGCCTTCCGAAGTAAACTCCCGTTAGATAATAAAGATTCGTTCACTCGAGCATAATAGAAGACCGATCACATTGTTCACGCTATCAAGAACTGCTATTACTCACCAATAATCCCACTTCCGGCGTTTCATTTATTCTTTAAGCACGTCGTTTTTTACACGTGGGCTTGTACATGTACACATACACACACCCACACACACGCATTTTCTTTGTCCTGCATTTCTCGACGTTTTTGATTTCCATTATAAAACTAATTAGAAATAAGATACGAGATTAATTTATCCAGAAACATCGAAAGTAACAGCGATTTCTAATAAAGATTTTATTATTTAAATTTCTCAACGATTTCATTAATTTCTTTATTAATCCTGATCGATTAGAACACGCATATTTGTATAGATACGTATGTATCTTTTAATTCTCGTTTTGAAACTTTTATTACTATGATAATATTGACAAAAGCATTCAATATTTACACAATACAAAATATTTTGTATTTCATTATTATTACATCTCTCTTTTGATATAGACGCAGAGTCATATTGGGGTTTATCTCAAGGGCATGAATACGCGTGAAGTCGGGAACATTAGCACTAGTTGATTAGTGGCTAAGCCGCGGGCGGAGTATAAACTCGGCCGATTAGAACGGGATGATGGAAGGTCGAACGCGTGTACGAGTACAGAGGCGCGAGTATAGGGTCTCGCTAAATGTATCGATCATCGATAGCAAACCCTCCCTACGTTCTCGGATTTATTTGATCTATCGAATACTGACCGTATACATCTTCATTACGTCCGGAAATACCTCGCCCCTTTCGTTAGGATACAATGTCTACCCCTCTCGTTAAGGTACAATGTCTACCCCTTTTTGAATTTAATTGAACATTATTACTATCAAAGGGTAATCTGTTTGATTTCAGAAAGTGCCCTAATTATGTTTGCCCGACGTTCTCTTTGCATACCGATTTTTATCTCCATATAAAATTTTATTCTCGTACTTTTGCATAATCATCATTATCACATGATCATCCTTATATTTTTCGATATATATTAATGATATTAATTATATTTAATTTATTCGCTTTAATCTAACAAATTGTCCCAGTTTTTCTAGTATATAATATATATTATACATCTGGTATTTTTTCAGTGGCCTTAAGCAAATTATTTTTGTTGTTTCGAGAAAATTAAAGGTTAGCATATTAGTCAATTCAAAAATATAAATTAATTATGTCAAGTCTGGTAAAATTTCTGCTAATTTATCAATATGTTATTTGATTATATAAATTTCTTTTAGGTGAATTTAACTAAAATAATATATATATATATATATTTACAGTCTGTAAATGGACTTACACCATTTTCATAATTAGTCAATTATAAAATAAAATAAGTAATGTTATATTCGATACATGAAATAATACAAATGTAACCACGTGACCCCGCCACCTATGTCTATGGAAATTCGACTTACACCACTTTTATAATCAATCACTACGCAATTTCTTTTATTGGCCAATTTTAAATTGAACAAAGCATTGGCATTTTTTAAGATATTAAATATTAACTAGTTATAAATAGAAAGTTTACACTAAATTAATCAAATTATGTTATCTCATTTTCTTTAAATGGACTTACACCACTTTTAAAATAAATATAAATAATAAATAATCAATATTTATCGCTTTCCTTCTCGCATTGAAGTTTCCACCGAACTTTTATTACTCTCACGGAAACTTAGTTGCATAATACTACTTAAGATATTTATAATTACTTAAGTATATATATATATATATATATATATATATATATATACACATATATATTTATATATTTATATATTTATATATTTATATATTTATATATTTATATATTTATATATTTATATATTTATATATTTATATATTTATATATTTATACATTTATATATTTATATGTAGTCATCGAAGAAATACATATAGGAACATTTGTATGGTATAAACGATTAAGCTGATATATAAGTGGTAAACTAGGTCCACTTCCTATAAAACAAAGAACTAACGCTTTTCTCGTTTAAAACCGCAAGAAGGTGGAAAGCGTTATATCCCGCAAAGGAAAGCTTTAAGACCGAAGAAAGGTTGCGGATGTTGGGAAAGAGTAAATGCGGGGTTGGGAAGCGAGCGAAAGTTGGATGGGGTTAGAGGTGGGGTGTTAGAGAAGAAACAGCGCGACACGAGGAAATCTATTTGCTTTCGCGCACTAATATTCCCGCAAATAACCATGGAAATGAAGATGTTAATCGAGCCCATATTTTCTCTCTCTCTGTTTCAGGTGAGTAGTCTTCAGCAAAATATCCATTTCGATTCGTCCTGCGACCTAGTTCTCGCTTTTAAATCTGAGTGAGTATCAACGGCACTGCTTTATTCCGTACTATAAACTTAATCTAACGATGTTGCATGGACGAACTTTCGCATGGAAGGAAAGGGAACGGTCGTGTTCTTCGGATTATTGCTCTTTTGTACAATAATCTCTCTCTCTTTCTCTCTTCCCTCTTACTCTCTCTCTCTCTCTCTCTCTCTCTCTCTCTCTCTCTCTCTCTCTCTGTCTTTCTCTTTCTTTTTCTGTTTCATTAATTTTAACGTGCAAAACGATATATTATATAAATTTTATATTCGAAAATCATTACATATGGTTTCCTGTTAAAATTTTTTTTCTTCATTTGAAGTATAATAATTGATTTACCGATCAATAAATATCATATATAGCAACACTTATAATAGAGAGACAAGATAACTCTTATTCATGTACTTTATCTTAAGTCGAGTCAGTTACCACAGTATGAAGTGAAGTAATTGATACTTGATATGAAGTAACTACTTGATAAGTAGTTGAGATTGTGAGGATAAAAAAAGATAAAAATGTTATTTATATTGACTTTTATTTTTATTTATGTTCGCTTCCATGGTTCACCTTCGACTATAATAATTATTCGTTCAAGCAGACTATTGTTTTTCGTACATGGCATTTTTGCAATGACTCGTTATCGGTTCCGTTATCACCTCGTTCCACTTTTTCAACTTTGAAAAGAAGAGTTAGTTGTATCGGTTTAAATGGGTAACAACGTTGAGTACGTAGTGTATTCTTGTAATAATTTTTATGCTTCTTGCCGTTAATAGTACGATTTTTCTTCTCCGACCTTTTATTCTTATTCTTATGTTTCTTCTTCTTCTTTCCTTCTTATTTCTTTCTTTTTGTGTTCATTTGCACAAGCGTTCAAGTTTACGATTGCGAAGCACATTCTACGATTTCAACGAAGCAAAATTACTATCGTCAGAGAACGCATCCACGAAAGTCGGTCACGGTAATAATGTCACGTTAATTCTCATTAAGGGAATATCGCAGAGACTATCTTTTCTTTCTTCCGTCGTTTCAGAAAAAAAAGCTTAAATTGTTTTAAGGAATGATCACAAACGATCTCGAATGTAATATTTTTCGTATCTCCAACTCGCCATTTCCGATACTCTGATATGTTCACGTTTTTTTTTTTTTTGTTTTTGCAACAGTTTTCTTGTATTAGCCGAATCTTTAAATTTATATATTAAAAAAAAGGAACAAAGAAAAAAAATTCCACTAAAAGAAATATTTTTAATGTTGAAAGGGTATTGTAAGAGGAACAGCGTTAAAGAATAATCGTTAAGAGTGCGATACTGTTCAGAGAAGGAGTAATCGTTCGAAACGGTGAAATTTTTGGCTTGATCTCGGAGATACGTGAATCGAATTCCTCGAAGGGTCAACATGCCCTTCAGAACTCTCGTAATATCCGGTTAGCGTTCGCAAGGACGGTTACGACTATCTAATTCAAAGAAAGATTCCACTTGTGTGTGCGAGCGTATCTGGTACAAGAGTGTTCTGTGTAATAGAAAGAGAAGGAAAGAGAAAACAAGAAAGAGAGAGGAAGAAAATGGAGGGATGAGTAAAATCGTGAACATGTGAGAGAGAGAGAGAGAGAGAGAGAGAGAGAGAGAGAGAGAGGAAGTAAAAGAGAATAGGACGACGACACTCTCTCGCTCTACCGAATGACAAATGGAGACCACAAGATTGCGCCTCCGACATCCAATTAGCCCGACCTTTCCCTGTCTTTCTCTTTCTCTCTTCCTCTCTTTTTTCTACCCCTTTCGTCCACACTCACGACGTCAGGTGCAGGACACATCGTCGAATTCAGCCTGTAAACGGGAAAACGTAGACCAGGAAAGAGTCCGTCCTACGGACGTTTAATCAACGGAGTCCAAACGTTGTTCCACGCGAATTCATTGGTCGGTCGGTCGGAGAGGGGTAGAAATGTGATTCTCTCTGGCTGCATCTAACAGGAAAGGACAACTATTTCTTTCTCGAATTTTGCCTCGTGTTTCTAGGATATCGATCCGTATCTAAAAGAAACCAGGTTGCGTTTAGGTACACAATGTCATAGGAATGAAATGTTAAATACATGGAGATTTTTCTTTGTTCAATTTCTTTTTCAAATTGAATTACATCGACATATGTATGCACATACATCTGTTTCATATTTTTAGTATATGGAATTTAACATATAGATTCACGGCGTTTCTATCAGTTAAACTATCCGTATTAACAATTCAAATTGAAACTTACAATCATTCATTGAATCGACTTTTATTTGGCACGTTATAGTAACGAAAAACAATTACGTTTTACAAACATAATAATGAAGTTATCTCATTTGGATATACGAAACAAGATATATTTCCTATAACAAAGAGCTTACTCTTTAGATTAATTTACAGTTACGTAGAAATGTATTCGTCTTCCGTCTTGAAATTAATTACTTTCCAACGCTTTTGAATAGGACAGTAATAACCAATAAGAGAAAATGGAAGATAGATAGATAGATAGATAGAGAGAGAGAGAGAGAGAGAGAGAGAGAGAGAGAGAGAGAGAGAGAGAGAGAGAGAGAGAGAGAGAGAGAGAGAGAGAGAGAGAGAGAGAGAGAGAGAAAGAGAGAGAGAGAGAGAGAGAGAGAGAGAGTGAATAATAGAATGTATCGAATTTAGTTTTCCTCGAATATTTATCAATCTATCAATACTTGTACTATAGTTTATTAATCAGCTCCTTTTTTATAAACCATTACTCCCTGCATTACAGTCGTGTATGTGTATATGTACGAAACGAGTCTGATGACGCTTACAAGCACACATAGTTACACACACACACACGGAGTATCGTACACGGTCGTCTTTATCGTCATTACCGATGAAGCGTACTGGTAATATGCTGGAATGGAATGCGCTGAGCTATCTTATAAATACTTCTACTCTTCCACGCTTTACTTCTTTTCTTTTTTACTTCTTTAAAGTCAGAGAGAGAGAGAGAGAGAGAGAAAGAGAGAGAGATTCGAAGACGTTTATCGTCAAAGCTTATAAAAGATCTTATTATTTTCCTCGATTGTTATCTTATAACAATTCATCCTGCTTTCTAATCATATTATAGACCTTTCCCTTTTATTTTCTAATACTTATACTATTATAGATATAACAATCGTGTATTGCTTATTTTTATTTTTGTGAAAATAAAAAGTATTTGTACGGTCATTGTCAATTCTTCAAGAAATTGATAGAATATTATATCACTCAAAAGACACTTATATTTTAACTTTCTAAAAATACTGATAACGTTTAAAAAAAAGGAAGAAAGTTATGGCAATGCAACGAAATAGCAACGGATTATCCGAGCTAAAAAGTATTATTAAGCTGTCAGGATATTGATATTACTATATCAGAAACACATGAAATAAATAAATCACATTTAGAAATCCCGAAATATAACCACTATAACACCCGGCGCAAGGCAGATCGGGAATTTTCATTAAAAAAAAAAAATAAAAAAATAAAAAACATTATACACTTACGATTAATTATAAATGCATATCAAAAAGAAAAAATACAATCGGATATAATTAACATTACGGTAAAGACTTACAATATTTATATGTAATTAGTATACCGCTCATCAAGAAACACAATAACAAGAGTAGGACAAGTACAACTTCTTTAAAACCTTCAATAGAAAGTTTCTAACATTGAGAGACTTCAATGCGAAATATAATTACTGTGGCTCTTGAATAAATAATCCTAAAAGCAAAATGTTACTCGGTTATATAATAAACAAACTCGTCAGGAAGAGTTATATACTATACATTAGAAATGATGATATTCGTGAAGCATTTACAAGTTTTCTCCATACAGGAAGAAATCAGAGAATTAACAAAAAAACATCAGACCGAAGTCGAGACTCATATAAATTCTTTAGCAGTAAATTGGTATACCAGCATAACTAGAATACTAAAACACAAACACCCTCTAGATTTAATATAACTTCAAACTTCATCACACAAACAACATAACTGTAAATAACAACACACATATGACTTCTGCAGTGCTTGTCATCTAATGTAGTGTTAACCAAATGTTGTCTTTTTTGTTTTATAATTACTTATTAATAGGTGTAAATAAACACAAGATTTGAAAAAAAGTACAATTATAAAATAAATAGTATTTGATAATTCTTCGTTTTTAAATAATAGAAAAAAGTTATTATAAGATTGAAAATTTGTAATAAATGAGTTATTTTAAAACTAGTGTTATTGGTATGAGACATACTGTATCAGTCACAACTTATAGTTCATGATAATGGGTAAAACTATCTTAAATACTTTTGGATAATTTTCATTAATATTTTTTCTAAACTATTTATGGTTTAACATGTCTACCATTTTAGAATCAAAAGTTCAATTAAACCTAAATTTTAAGTGGATCTTCGTATCACTTAACTTGATTGTATGGTATCAATTTCAAGCCTATCTTGCTCAACCATTTAGTCTATAAAACGAATATGTGTATGTACGCGTGTCGACGCATATGCGTTTACGCAAATGCATGTATAAATTTGTATGCTCGGAAATACATTATATATAAACGCAAGTAGTAAACTTAAGGGTAGATGAAGAATTTTCGTTAAATCCACACATTTAAGTTTTCATCCGCTCGGCAACTGTGGTTACACATGTACAAAATTTTGTAAACATTCATGACCATGCCTGTTACTATTTTAATTATTTCTACAAGGCTAAAATTCTCACTGCATGTGAAATTTTTTATGATTTTGTTAATTCAATAGAATAGAAAAGAAAAAAGCATCGCCATTTTCAAGTCGGTGCTCCAATTGAAACAAAATTATTTGTGAATCTTCATTGCAGTTAACTTCATTTTTTATACAAAATTTTTAGTCGATCCATCTACACCAAATATCTACAGGTTTAGATTTTGATATAACGTAAGATTCGAAAGGGTTTTTGAATATTTCGAAGATAATCATTTTTATGTCGTAAATATAAGGAATTTCTTACGATTGTGTTTAAAAACTGGTATGAAATATCTTGACGAATTCCATGCATTTATCGCGACATTATATAAGCCTTTTCTTATCATCTACTTCTTAATGCTCACTCATTTTCGTAGCTTTTCTACGGACGGTCACTTGCACATTTCCTACTATATCCTGGCCTGACGCGTGCTTGATTAATCGGTAAAAATAAATATTCTACCTCGGAACGAACTCTTTTCCTAGAAAACTTGTAACAGTCTGCTAAGATATGATACTTCTTACTTTTTGACTTTTACAAAATAGTGAACTTCATCGGTGAAATATGCATTACATGATTTTTGTTTTTCTTTAAAGTTTGTCTCATGTACTTATTTACTTTGAAAAACTCGGTTAGACGTATATCTTAAAGATTACAAGAGAGAAGAGAAATAAATGTTTGTTGAATGTGAATATACTTAAAGTTTATATTTAATTATAAAATATTTTTCGTTAACAGTCATCGATTAGAGACACGATTAGTCATCATTTTTTTGTTGTTGTATTACATTTATTATATACAAATAAAATAAACAAATTACGTATTTTTATTTATTATAATGGCCTTAAGTCATTATATTGGAAATAACGACTTAATATGAAATAAAATAATCTCTTCATTATCTTTAAATTACTCATAAAGACTGTATATGTATTGTATAAATTGTACATATATACATAAAAGTAAATATAATTATTTTGATACATGTACATGTGTAATACACATATGTATGATATATATATATATATATATATATATATATATATATATATATATATATATATATGTATATATGCTACATACTTACATACAATTTTCAATTTTGTTTACTTCCTAGTAAAATAAGCAAACTCGTCTATTTATTGCATTGTTAATAGAGAATCAAACAGCGTTGACCATACCGAAGAATATTGGTATTATGTTACAATTATATTATATAATACAGTAGCAATATCAATTATTCAAAATTTCCATTCTAATTTAAGTGGGAATAATGAATTTTTATACAAGAATTGATGGTATTAATTAAGAGATGAGAGGTTAACATCCTTGTCCATACTTGCGGAGTCCGAGTACTCTAACAAAAGAAAAGTTGGATTGATTAAGTGAAATTCGCTTAATTTTCGTCTTTTTCGTCATCGTTATTGCTCAAAGAAGCGAACTATTCCGTGCGAAGAACAAAAGTAAATCCTGTCTGTTCGTTATCCGTTTAAAATGTTCTTTGTTCAATAACCCAACTAGTGAATTGAATGCCACGTAGCTTTTTGATCGCGTGTATGATTGGTACAGTACGTGAATTAAACATATAGACACCGTGTCCAAAGCTTTTTACAGATTATTATGCTGAATAATTAGTATAATAATAAGTGTCTCAAATGATTAGACCAACGAGTTTTTTCTACGAGTTGGAAAAACAGCACGAGAGTCATCCGAACGTTTAGTCTGGAAGGAATTACGAATGTCTTACAATTAAGATCCATTATGTATGTACTAACGATCACTCGACGGTGATCAGGTTGACGTAAGATCAAACAATTAGCTGACTAAGCTCAGCAAGTCGATTTTGCCGAATATCCTAATGTTTGGTCTCAGTGATGGATTCACGTTCCTTGGAATACCTTGAAGGCTACATTCACTTTAGTGTGTGGATTCCAAGAAAGTTCTCCTTGCACTGCAAACGCATGCATTTGGCTAGATGCATCGCACTGTAGACCAAATCAACCAACGATCGAAGTACCAAACGATGAAATTCGATGAGCGAACGGAGTCGTCGGTCGAATTTACATGGCCGCCGCGATCGAGTTCGTAAGCGTTCGTATTCGTATATTCCTTTCGATCTAATGATCGGCGACATGTTCGATTCTATTCACCGGGAACGTGCTACTCCGGTGGTCACGTGACCAAGTCACTATAATCAAGCACTGTAGTCGTCGTATATAATAAGATAGTAGCGACTTGGTTCAACAGCAAGTGCTACAACTTCTGTTGAGGTTACATTGCTACGTCTAGTTTTTTGTTTATCATGGGTAACAAAGTGGAAGGAGAGAAGCGACTCGAAGCGTTTCAGATCTT
>OU426994.1:12093850-12218850 GCA_911387935.1 Dolichovespula saxonica | reverse complement strand
TTATCTTAAATATATTTTGTTGTTTTTAATGACACAGGAATTTGTCGCAGGACTAAATTGTTTGCTTTATAAAGGGTAATACAATTTCATGGAAATTTTTATTGTTATAAGATCGTTTTGTTAAGATACCAAGATTATTGATATTGTTTTAAATGAAACGATATATCATTACTATTATAGTACAGTGACTAGTCAAAATATAAATTCAGGAAATATTATTTCTTCCTTTTTTTCTCTTCACGTTTGAATGGAAGAAAGAATATATAGAAATCTTAAAGTTACGCATTTCAATATAAATGATGTATTTTTTGAGTCGGGGAGTTATGATTATTATTAAATGTTCGACAAATTATAGTAAATGTTCGAAATTATATTTTTCCATATCAACTTACCACAGTAAGTTAATTTTAATTTTTTTACTCCGAGACAAATACAAAAAATTTTTATCCTTTAATTTATTTCTTTATTTATTACTTTTAATTTATTATTTAATTTACTTATTAGATATCTGTGATACTTTTTCTCTTATTTTGTTCAATATAAGTGTTACCTTACGAAAAATAAATGTAATTTATCCTTTTTCATTTATGACATACGTTATTAATTTAACGTTATCAGTTTAACATTTAATATTATGGCGTAATATTTACAATTAGTTCTGTTACTATTTGTTTCAATACTTAGCCTTGATATTATTAACGATAAACTTTACGATGCTTCCTCAAAATAAATCCGATATCTTAAAATAAAATACAATTTTGATTAACGCTTAACTGGTACTTAATTCATTGTTTGTAAATTTTTGATAATGATCTCGGTGATGGGAATTCCTCGCTTTATTTGATATTTTTACATGCCACTATTTTTTCAATAATTGTTCAGAGAACATTGAATATTAGATTTGCATTGCAATATATTATATTAATGTTTCAACCTATACAACGTATCTTTATTCAAATGAAAATTTGTTTACTCCTTCCAATAATTCGTATTACGGTCGATTTAATATCTTATTCAGTTATCGGCGAAAATCGAGTTAAATATGGTGTAATTTAATGTTTGTTGAAAATCGTGGTAACGAAAGCACGATTTATAATAGTTGTTTTTTTGATGATATTATCGAGGTTCGAGCTGGGATATGCCGACGAAAAGATCGACAATATTTGTCAATGTTGATGATTTTACGTTTATCGAGATACGCGTTGTAATAATGCGGAGTTTGTTTGTGCAGATGCAGCCTTTTGTTGACACGCTGTTAGCATGTTTATCCGTCTATAAATTAAACAGGTAACGTGAATTATTATTGTTATTATTATTATTATTACATAATATTGTATCTCATTCTTTTTGTTATACTTTAGAACACAACGGATAATAATAATAAGTTTCAAAATTATTTAATAACGAAAATTATTTCGGGTCCGAGATTAAAAATACTTTTCATATATTCTCTCTTAATATAGGCTAAGATATTTGTTTAATCGCTTCTTATGAGAAGTGATTATTTTAAGCGAATAAAGTACCCGGTAAGTTTGATATCAGCCTCGCACTAAAGCTTAGAACCGACTATAACCGATTTCAGCTTTGACTACATCATTCTCGTTCCACTTTGTCCTACTTTCCTACAATTCTCGTACATGTATCTGTGTAAACCTGTATGCGAATTCGTTTTAAAATTTTCGTGATTTTCCAGACAAACGAATTTGGCAAAAAAAAAGAAAATCGGCTTTTCGTCGAAAGTTACGCTAGAGCACAAAGAAAACTATTCGGTAGAGATGGAAAAAAAAAGAAAAAAGAACAAAAAAAGTGTCGAAAAACGAAGCTACGCGCACTCGACGAATTATTGCGCGAAAGTAATTAACGTTTTAAACGTCAGCACGATGCACGTGCGAGTCGACGTTGCGTATAGTATAGTTTTTCATTCCTTGTCCTCTTTCAGATTCTTCCCTAAATTACGTGTCCCCATACCCCATCGCCACTTTTAAAAATTTTTCAATAATATTAATATTACGAAGCATAATTAATATTTTAATGTGACTTATCGCATTAACGCGAAACGGACGAGCTCCTCGGATAGAAAAATTACGAACGATGAGATATGATTTTAACTGGAATGCCGTGTAATAAAATCATAAACAAAATGCGAGTGATGAAACCACCCGTGAACGAAATGTCTCCCTCCCTCTCTCTCTCTCTCTCTCTCTCTCTCTCTCTCTCTCCCTCTCTTTCTCTTTCTCTCTCTTGCTTTGTCCTTGTCAGCTGGATGAAACTGCAACGAAAAGACAGGCACGAGGGAGGGCCGTGAAAAGTTCGCATAAATTATTCTCTCACACAAAATGTTTTTAACGAATCAACGGGCCAAATGTGTGTGTTTAAAAGAAAAAAAAAAGAAAAGAAAAAAGAGAAGATAGATGAGTAAAGACGAGTAAAGCAGCGAGTAAAAGAAAAATCGCAGGGTTGGGAAAACTACAAAGAAAATGTGAATACGCCATCATCCTCAACGTAGTCGTCGTACTCATAGTCGTTCAGAATGAAATAGGATTATTATTCTCTGTTTATGCACGACCTTTCGATATTACGAACTTTATCGCTTCTTGGCATTCGAATACACGAATATATGAGGTCTCCTTTTTCTTCCTCGTTTTTCTCCTTTACCTCGACGTGGTTCGATAGATTCGTCAAAGCCGTGAGTTGAATATTCGATCAGTATTTTACTAAACAAAATGCTTTTGGCACTTCTTTTTATACACACATACACACACATATATATAAATACAGGTTTGTTATTTATCAGGTGTAATTTTAAGTTCCTAATAAAATGAAGACGTCAATGTACTTGTAAGATACGAAAAGCTTATTTATATTACACAGCAGGAAGTCATTAAATTACATAAAACACTGGAATACTAATTATTAATTCTATACCGAGTATAATGACGGTACGTGGTTATAATTATCAGATCGATCGGAAACTAGCACGATTACTAGTAGCATCGTTATAAATTATTTTGACCTTTAAATAAGGAATAATCGAACGATCGATTTATCAAATGATGAAAATAATAAATAAATATATATATATATATATATATATATATATATATATATATATATATATATTTCGCTGGTGTTATGCGACATTAGAGGATGAGAAAAGGTAGGAGATGAGAGAAGGGTAAAAGGTAGAAAATTACAAAGCCGTCAGCTGGCGCCACATTCGGAGGATTCTGGCACTAAAAGACAGCGAGAAAAAGTTAGGAAGGACGGTGGTGACTTAGGAAAGCAAGTTTATTCCGTGAAGCTTCTCGATCAAAGCCATTCCCAACTTCTATATATGCACTATCTACGTATGTTCTTACTTGAAACTTTGAAGTATTTCTCTAGTGGTCCTGTAACTAAGGATCGTCAATTGAAAAATTTATCTATGGAGAATCGTTGAGAATTAAATAAGTATCGAATAATTATTTAATCGGAATTCATTCGAAGAGATCCTTAAAGGGAACGAAGGAAATGATAATTACGAGAAAGAGATACAGATACAGAGAAAAAGAGACATACAGACAGAGAGATAAATAAATAGATAGATAGATAGATAGATAGATAGGGAGAGAGCGAGAGAGAAAATAGGAAAAGATAAAAAGAATCGATCGACGAAAAGTACGGTGCTCGAGTATGAGTCGCGTTGCAATAACTAACGCATCCTCGACGTAGATAATCGCCTCGTAATTCACATATCCACGGTCATTATTATTCATACTTCGAAGCGAGAGACCGCGGTGCGCGAAGGCAAATTGCCAGCGAGCGAGTCTGGCAAATATAACGTTGTACTTGCATCTATATGCGTATCTACGTAACGTAGGAGCTTAGCTTTTCATCAAGCATTATATAACGCTCAAGCCTCTCATGCACGTATACGCATTTTTGAAAGATAGAACGTAATAGTGTATGTCACGAAGGAAAAGAGTGAGTTTACTTTGGAAGTTAATAACACTTTAGTCAACCGTCGCACGTTAAAACGTCGATCGGTATAGTTGCTTCATCCGTAGAACCGAAATCGTGAGCAATAAGAACCGACAGAAATTCTTTTTCTTTCATTTATCGCGATGCGCATAAAGTACATAAAAAAAAGAAAAAGAAAGAAAAAAGAAAAGAGAAATCAATTAACGACAAGACGAGATTTCGCATAATGCACAAAACATGTTATAATTTCGAAATTTAGAAAGTTAACGTTTATAATTTTCGCCGATGATTCTCGTACGAAGTTATATCGGACTCCGAAATATTTCTTCGAGCGGTGTACATATTATATCGAAAACGTTCCACAGATATAAATTCATCGAATTCACATCGGTCCTCCTTTTGAATGGGAATCGAACGTCGTCGTCGTCGTCGTCGATTCCAAGAGAACGTCTCGAACGAACTACGGTACGAAATATCTTCAAACCCCTCCCCTTCTCGCCCGCCACCATCGTTCTCTCTTCCACGTGTCAAACGAAAATATGTCACTGGCAGTCGGTTTGTGTCAGTCGGAGTACGCGCGCGCGTTTGCCGTTTCTCATCAACATGCGAAAACTTTGTTATTTGTTTGAACACGTTAAATTATGCATGCGCAATATGTCGGCTTTCCGAGTGGGAGTGTGCGATCATAGTATGCGACTGCTGGCGATGGTGTGGCTATGGCCGAGGGTAAGAGGTGATGTGTGGGGAGAAGGAGAAGAAGTAGTAGTAGTAAAAGTAAAAGTAGGAAAGACCGGGGAAGGTAGAAGGGATAAAGGAGTGTTGCCCTAGGAGGCTTGCAACAATTGAAAGGGGTGCAAATATCAAGACTCAACCGTTCCTCTTTCTTTCAAACGTAATTAAAACAACAATAAAGTGCTAACGCACAACGATGAACGAACCTAATAACTTGCTGCCGGTTTGGAAGTTCGAGCGGGAGAGGCCGAAGAGAGGTTCGGTGCTTTTTTTCGAGAAAAGGGTTGCTACGAAAAGTCGATTAAATTTTACAAATTCGTCTCTTCCTTCTACCTTTATCTCCCGATGTTTTCTTTCCTCTTTTATTTTAATAAATATTACATCCGTTTATTAAAATTCTGAAAGATCGATTTAAATACTTAAAGCGATTTAAAGAACTTCAATCGATCGAAC
Organism: Dolichovespula saxonica; assembly: GCA_911387935.1. Lineage (NCBI taxonomy): Eukaryota > Metazoa > Arthropoda > Insecta > Hymenoptera > Vespidae > Dolichovespula > Dolichovespula saxonica. The sequence goes on along the minus strand of OU426994.1, from coordinate 12,213,705 downwards.
TGAAATCGAATAGAGGAAGAAAAATTACGATACTTTATGCGGATTTATCGAATCGTTTAACGTAGTTTTTATCATTCGCGTTTAAAAATCGTCACGTAAATATCGCGACTATCGCATTATTAATAATTGGTAAATATACAAAGAAAAAGAAAATAATAATCGCGTTCAACTGGATTTAAATCAATACGATTACGATCGAAGTTACAAGAAACTTCCGTGGATCAAAGAATAGAGACTTATGCGTTAAAATAGTTGAAAAAAGAAAAGTACCAATTAACATCAAGTACCGTTCGACGTAGTTTTCTACGTACTAAAGTATGAAAGTTACATAAATGCGTTCGGTTAGGCACGTTTAATATTGTCAGAGAGAGAGAGAGAGAGAGAGAGAGAGAGAGAGAGAGAGAGAGAGAGAGAGAGAGAGAGAGAGAGAGAGAGAGAGAGAGAGAGAGAGAGTGCGCATGGATGTGCACGCGCGTACGCCTGGAAAATTGCTAGACAGACCAGCCCTCTCGTTATGTCACCTACGTGTTCTATACGCATATACTAGTCCACGTGTGCGTATGTGTCTGTACATGCGAGCTTTTGGAATTCTAGTTACACACGTAGGTTGAGCGTGGCAACATATGAGAGGCATTTTTTTAACCGGTTGACAAACGAACGAACGAACGAATGAACGAACGAACGAACGTACGTACGTACGTGACGCGACCAGGCTAATCAAAATCCGATGCAGCAGCAACGACCGTCGATTAAACGACAACCCCTCCTAGAAAGCCGTTTGCCTGCTACGCGCCAAGGGGTTCGTCGATTTTTCGAGGGTGTGTGAAAGACAAAGAGATACATGAAGTGTTCAATTCGACATTCTCTCTTCTGTCTTCCATTATATTTCTCGCTTGCATCTTGCTATTAATCTTTGATTATTGAAATGGATCACGTAACATTTTTTTATTAAACTTCTAATGATTTTTCATTGTGGATAAAGGGAAAAATAAATGAATAAAAAGAAGAAAAGAGAAAAGAAAGACAAAATATCGATAGAATCTTCACGACTTAACGGATTTTAAAATTAAATTTGTGGTATTTCGCAGCTCGAAATTACACGGGCACGAATGATTTTTTAAGAACAAGACGAGAGACGTACGAAGATGAACATTTGTCGGTCACTCGGAAGGAAGATGATTGAATTTCACGATCTTGGATGAATTCTTGTTACCCTTGAATGTTCTTCGTTTCCGAGCTTTTACCTTACTCGAAGAGATGGTAAAAAAGAAGGAAGAGTTGGAAAGAGTAGGACGTATCGAGTTCCATGGCAGAGAAGTCGCGAGGAATGTACGGAAGCTGTATTCCAGTTTCCGACTGTTGGTTCAGAGTTTATTTCTTTTAAACAACTATATTCTCTCTCTCTCTCTCTCTCTCTCTTTCTCTCTCTCTCTTTTTCTCTCTCTTTATTTATCTTCTATCTTCTTTTTTTCTCTCATATTCTGTTCGTAGTAACGTCGTGGTAAAGAAATAATCTAGAAAAACTTTACAATGAGCATGCGCGATCCTTTTCTCGTAGAAGCATGTCTTTCGTGTACTTGTCATCTTTTTTTAGTTAATTTTATATTGCTGAGAAAGGAATGAAGGGGAAAGAAAGAGAGAGAGAGAGAGAGAGAGAGAGAGAGAGAGAGAGAGAGGAAGAGGAAGAGATAAAAAAAGAGAGGAAGAGAAAAAGACGAAAAGAAAAGAGCGGAAGAGAAAAAGGAAAAGAGAGGACGGGAGAGGAAGCAAGGGAGACGGCAAAGAGAATTTCGATATGTATATTCAGCCATCTGCGCGACCTCAATAGCACTGCAAGTACCAGCGGCCGAAGAATATATTGGGAAATCGAAATGGATAGCTCGGAAAAATAATTTCTACATGAGTGATCCTTTAATCATTAGAATACACGATAGGAATATCTACATATATCTAAGGATCAAACACATCATCGGTTTTTAATTAATGTATATTTATTTAACAACGTTCCCTGTTAGAAAATATAGAATTATATAAAAGATTTTTATCGCTTGTTACACTTTAAACTGCAATGATATTTCAAAGAAAAAATAATCTTCAAGACGGTTTTCTTTTTACTATTTAAGAGATTTAAAAGTATTTAAAATGTATAAAATTTATATATATACAGGGTATTCCACGCAACTGGAACAGACTGTATCGTCTAAACGGTTGAAAACAGATAAAAATGTTATAGGTTGAAGTTAAATGGTATGAGATAGTGCATAATATAATTTTATATACTTTTGTGCATTGATGCATCAAAAAAATTCAACTACACTTTTTCTTATTAATGGAAACCTATATTTATTATTACAACCTAATACGTTAGAAAGTTATCCCAACGTATAAATTTAAGCCATGTTAATACTTTTATGTAGAGCATAAAAAATTGCATCAACTGATGCAGTCGAAAATATAGCTTACCATTCTAAAAAAAAGTGTAGTTGTATTTTTTTTGATACACCGATACACATAAGTGAATAGAATTATTTTCAAATTATGTATCATCCAATATCGTTTAATTATGACTTACATTTTTTTTATTTTCAATTGTTTAGGAGATATATCCTGTTCCAGTTAAATGGGACACCCTGTAATATTTTACATTATTTTACTCTTTATATTATTTAAATTTTTTTTAAATTACATATACATACATTTAATTATAATTATATATACATTTAAGGCAGGTGTGTGATATAGTTTTATCTGACCTATTTAATATAAATATAAATAAATATGATGTAGAGTAATTAATGTAGATATAAATAAATATGATGTGAAGTATTTCATGTAAAGTAAATAAATAAAATAAAATAGATAAAATTAAAAATACAATACTTCCGTATTCTTAATCTTTAGCTTTATTATATTTTCATATTTTGTTCCGATCCTTTATCCTTTTACAATTTTTTAAGATTGGTACAGATACGTCCAGTAATTTAATCGAGCAGTGGGTTGCAAGATAATACAAGTTTAACAAATTGAACTACTTAAGAATTAATACAATTGAGCTTTCAAAATTACGAAAGATGGACAGAAGTCGTAATCATACGCCTTCTGAACGAAACGCGACACCCAGTGAGTTGTGGGGTTACTCTACTCGACTAGGAAAATCTAGAGAAATGGATCTACTCGACTAAATCGTTTTACTAAACTATTCCACTAAATTTTACTGTTCGCACACGGTGCGTTACTAAATTGCTCACCACTCGACTAAATTACTGAACGTGTTTGAGCCAGCCATTATTGACCACCTCTCTTTTTCGATTTCGAACAACGTTATTCGTTGCATTCATATATCATGCATCTATTTCTTAATAATTCGTTAAAACAATACTATTTGTACAATAAATGCATTAAACGATACATGACATTTTTCTAACAAGGAAAGGTCATGACATATGATATATATATGGATAACATAGATTCTTCTAAAAGATGATCTTATTCATCGATGTTATCTAATATTTTTAATGAATCTACATACATAACTATAAACAGAGAATCAGCATATTTTTTTTATTTAATTTATATTTATTTATAGTTATTCCTTTGCATTCGTTTCATTTGCTTTTTCCAATGTTATTATCTACTGTAAAAGATTCTAATTACTTGATGCTTAATAATTATCCAAGATCGATTTAGATTCAAAAGAAGTATAAATGAAAATCTTATTTTTACACTTCAGAGAATATTGATCACAACTAATTCTGTTTTCCAATAGACTGTAAATGTCTCCACTATCTGTCGAACTTTGCTTTCCAGTGTCATATTGGATAATATCGTTAATTTCCATGAGTATTACATAGGTCGTATTTTTTATTCTAGTCCATGTTATTTAAAGATTCATTTTGTTATATCGAATATTGCGTAGAATTCTTCGCAATAATAAATAAATTTTTTATTGAAATGTATTAAGGGCTCCACTTCTCCGTACATTCTGATAAAATTCAAAGAATAATAGATATTTATATACTTATTTGTTAATTATTATATTGTATTTTATTTTATTTATATTGTACATTAATCAGTCGGAAACAATTTCCAATGAGATCAATAATAAATGCTGATAAAGTAAGTGTAAACGAGTATTCGAATAAAGTAATAAAAGTAATAAAATAATAACGATTCGATGCTTGTACCTTGCAGTGACTTTTGTGGCTTTGTTGAAATCAAATCAACCTTGGAAAATTATCAAATATCAAGTAATAAAACAGCAACTTTTAGTAATAAAATAGTCAATATTATAAATATAATTAAAATAAAATATTGCTTTGCATTTAAATATATTAGAAAAATATCCTGAATGTAGAGCAAACAACTAATAAGTAAAAAGTTACGAAAAATAAAATCAATAACTAACTGTTTATAATTTTATAAAAAATAATTGCCATTTCTTTCTTTCTTTCTCTCTCTCTCTCTCTCTCTCTCTCTCTCTCTCTCTCTCTCTCTCTCTCTCTCTTTCTACTATTAAAATACTGTTAATAAATTTTGTATTACTTCCTCACTTTACATTTTACTTTTCTTAACAATACCGATAATATACACAAAATTGGATACTATTCAATAACCTTCAAATTTCAAAATGAAAATCGATTTTATGGAAAATAAATGAATGCGCACTATATGTCACAAAAAATGTTAAATAACTCTTAACTCATCGTTTATTACAATATTTTCAGCTTAAGATGCAAAACAGTATTATACGTCATGACCTTCCATAGGTACGAAACAGCTTTGTTAATTTCAACAAAGGTGACGTATAAAAAAAAGAAAAAATAAAGAGAGAGAGAGAGAGAGAGAGAGAGAGATGAAAGAAAAAAACAATTGGAATTATTCTATTCGAGGTCAACAAGGTCCGAATAAATGTAAATAATTGCACGAGCGAGTGTTTGAACGACAAGGCCTTTCCGGTCATGCCTACCTACCGCGGGCAATAATTGAAGCGACACACGAGTGTAATTAAATTGGAAGTTCCAAGAGGAGGAAGAAAGGAAGGAACGTGGATGTCGCCTCACGTCGTTCACTCTCATCGTTTTCCATGGATGCACGTGCACGGTAGATTCAAGTGACTGCACGTGACACATCGAGACCTTAATAGCGCTATCTCGAAGGGATTTGTGGTTTGGGAAAAGGTTTTAAGGGTCGTACTCGAGTGACTCTTAACAGCTGCGCTTTCTGACTCTACATAGTCGATGATACTACACGGAAACAGAATCACCCGACACATTCTTCTTTTCTTTACTTTTCTTTTTTTCGTTTCTTTTCTTTTTTTTTTTTTTTTTATTTCCTTGCTTCTTTGATACCAATAACCTAGATTCTTTGTGGACCTATAAAAAGAACGATTGATTACGTCATCCAAAATTACTCTTGTTAATTATGAATGTAAATGCATACAAAAGTATCCTTATATAATATAAACATTAAGAAATATCTTCCTATAATAAAGTATAAAGATTAATAAATATATATATAAAGTCTCTGTACGTTTTCGTCTAATTAGAATTACTTTCAAATTTCATTTAACACAGTACAAAGTAAACGTGTAATAGGAAAATTGCATGTATTATTTTATGTTAGGTGAATCACATAATTCGATTAATTTCATTCATTCGTTTAGTAACTCCTTTTTAAATGATACGTTTCGTCAAATTTTTCCTGATAAAGTTTTTTTTATTCACATTATCGTAATCAATCATTTTGGATATCTAATCAAATTTTTTTTTGGTATTTTCATCTTGAATACTTAATCAAAGATTTTTCTTACAAGTTCATTCATTTACAATGAACATTTCTCGGTAAGATTATCTAAGCCAGAATACGATTATATCGTTATAAAAGAAAAGAAAATCGTTAATAAGCAATACGATTCGATCAGTTAATACATAGAAAAATAAAAATAAGAGAAATATATTTGTTGGTTCTTTCGTAGCACTTACAGAATACCTTGGATTCTTCGGAGAATCGAAAATATCTTGGTTAGGATCGTTGAAAAAGGTGTAGGACCGATGTAATACTTATGAAAAAGGAAGGAAGAAAGGAATGAAGGAGGGAACGAACGAACGAATGAAAGGCAGCCGCTGCGTGAACATAGTTTTGAATAGAGTGCACTCGACCTTTCCAACTCGGGTTCAACATACTTTCGCCGTCTCTAACCTCCGTCTAGAATACGTCGTGCGCGCGAACTCTTATTAAACGTGGCGATTTATTGCTAGTAATAACGGTGCGGTCTGCTGGCGTTGCTCGTCGGTGAAGTCCTCTTCTCTTTTCTCGAGAGTGAACGAAGTAAGAAGGAAGAAAGGAAGGATGTAGAAAAAGCTAGAGTAAGGGTTTATTCCTTGGAAAAGCGTACAATGTATAGGACAAACACATGAGCGTAGGTCGTCTACACATACTCGTGATCAGTCATAAATGTGCTTCTACGATTCCACGTGCGTGAGTCCCGGAGTAGATTAACAATTTCTGACATTTTAGTGGCTCTCTCGGATGCGTTAACGCCACTTCAAGTAGCGAAACACGGCTTCTTCTGACTGTAACGAGCTCCAGGATTGATTAACGTCTCGTCTCGTTGCGCGACCCGCACCTCGTCCGTCGTCCACGTGGATTCTAAGCAAACGAGTTGCCCTTTTACCCTTCGTCTCCTCCTAACCTTCTCTCTCTCTCTCTCTCTCTCTCTCTCTCTCTCTCTCTCTCTCTCTCTCTCTCTCTCTCTCTCTCTCTCTCTCTCTCTCTCTCTGTCTACTCTCGAGGATCGTAATTAGCGCGTGATTAATTACTTCACTTTTTTAACGACTCCCTGGGCCTATGCTTTTTACACCCTTTTCTTCCACTTTTTCCTCAGGTCAATAACATTTTTCTTATTTTGATCCTATGATACTACTTGTTAGAAGAATTAACGTTGGTTAAGTAGTAAGTACGTACGATAGAGTTTGTAAGCGTGGAATAATAATGGTATAACCGTTAAATACGATCATTAACGTTCTACGCGCTGAGGCAGTCGTAATTAAAATAATTTTCGAGTATACTACAGGACATAGGCAGGTGCATTCCCACGTGTATATTGACGAGCTAAAAGCCCGCAGAACCAGAAAGGGTCACCTGCTATATGATCGGGTTAAGAAGAGTCGAATAAGCATTATTCATACGCTGAGAACGTTTATCCTTAAGTTATTCATCTCATGAATTAGTAAACACGATGAAGAAGCCCCTACAGAATTCGTCTATTGCTAGGACCACCTACTAAAAAGGCCAGTGTCATAATTTTAACTCGTAAAAATTCTCTTCTATGCGTTTTGTATTTCAAATCAAGCTCTTCCTTTTCACATATTTTTCTCCGTTCTGTTGTCCTGAAGCATTTCATCGATAAGACTAACGAATTTCTTCGAGAATAATTTCGGTTCGATAATTACGACGATTATACATTTGTAAAATTTTCTAAACCAATCCTTTCGTGATTAACTCGTATTAATACGTGAAAAATAAATACAATTTCCTTAATATCGCGCGAAATTTATTCTTTTATCAGAGTTATTCTTCTACAACGAAGTCTGGATTGAAATCGATACTCGATCAAAAAAATTTGTAGTTTTTTATTTTTACGTTAGCAAAGAAATAAAAGAAAGCAAGACAACGAATCTATCCTTTTCTCTTTCTTTTTCTTTTTTAAGAGAGTCCGTGTAATAAAATTGTTAATTCTCAAATGTTAAGAAGCTTCGCATATTCGTGACTCGAAGTATAAGAGAGCTAGGTAATATATATATATATATATACGCTGTCACGTTAGTCGTGTCGACGAGGCCGTCTATACGCTGAAAATAGATTACAAACGTAATATTTCAGCCTCCATAAATATTCCAAACGTCCGTGAGACTTGGTTCTTCTTTAGAGAAAAAGGGCCCACCTTCTTGTCTCCTTTCCACTTTCTCCCAACAAGTATTTTCCATGGACACGAGGCGTCACTTAGAGTCGGCTGGATTATGGCACGATCTAATTGGAATAAAAGAGATTTTTGTAGATGGTGCAGCCTAATTGCCACCGTCTTTCGTCATTATGGGTGGTCTCTCTCTCTCTCTCTCTCTCTTTCTCTCTCTCTCTCTCTCTCTCTCTCTCTCTCTTGTTCTCTTTTGCTCTCTTTCGAAATACTCGTCGTATCATTCGTTCTCATCTTTCGGTGACACCTCGCAGATTTTGGAATGTGGTCCCACTCGTCCTGCACTCGCCGACGTCTAATTTGTCGTGTCTATGTCTTTCTCTTTATTTTCTTTTTTTTTTTTTTTGAGTAATAAAACAAACACGTTAAAGCCTTTCACAATAAAACGATTACATATTTATAGAAAATTATACCATTATTACGATTGATGTACAATGATATGAAATATTGCTCAAAACGATAAACAACAATGTTGTGATAAAACTAATAACAAAGTAAGATACTTTCGATCGAATATTTTATCCAGATATATCATCCGAAACATTAACAAGTTTTATTAAAAATATATTTTTAAAAAATCCATCTAAGTCATTACCTACTAAAATCATAAAATAGCGATAACAATGTTTTTACATAAAAATCATCGTTTCCTTTGTGTGTAAATAAATATATTCAAATACATACACGTATACCGTGTAATATATTTTGTAAATAAATCTCATTCTATCGGCCTTTTCTTTTTCTATGTATTTCGTCAATAACAGATGTAGATAAAAATTTGTTTAAGATCTTCTTTCTTGACGTTCGCCCATCTGCTCCAAATTTGTGTCTCCTAATTGTTGTGGATAATTCCATGATTGAATTTTTGCGGAACCGAATGTCGCAAATACCAAGAAGCCAAGAATCTGAGCAATGATAGTTATCCAAAAGACGTATCTCCAGCGTTCAAGTGTGTGCTTCGTGAAACAAATTAGAAAAATTTATTAAAAAACAGAAAGAAAAAATAAAGACAAGAAAAACAGATAAAATATATATTTTATTTTGGCACCAATATCGTTAGAACTATAATCGAGTAGTATACTGTATAAATTTACAATTCAAATCCTCACGAAGATAAATATGTCTCTTTGCATAAACAGAAATAAGAATTGTTAAAAATGTTTAGATAAATGACATTAATAATTAATAACTATATTTATAGAGTTTCTTGAACGTGTAGAGAAACATTATGAAAAAAACAGAGGGTTGAACGAGAAACTGTAAAATTCTAATCTCTCTTTCTTTCTAAGAAGAGATACGATCGAAAAAAAAAATGATCGAAGGTGGAGTCAGTTCAGCCTTTTCGATGTTTGCTATTCGTAGAGCATCTAATGACTTTTAAAGCATCTCTATACTCACTCCTTCTTCCATTAAAGCGCCCACCAAAGCTGGCAAGACGAATGCTGAAATTGTTCCTGGTGTGTTCGTTATTCCCATAAGAATTCCGGCATAATTCGGTGCCAAATCGTTTTGATTGCACAGATGACCGACAAATATTGCACCACCAATAATGATACTTAGAACCAAAAGAATCGTTACAATTACACGGTTACATCCAATGTACATGATCACTATGAGAAAGATGGCGGGTGGAATACTACCTGTACAAAGGATAGAATCAATTTCATTCATTTTACGTTTATACTTGATTTAATTAGACGTTTATGTATAAACGATTTTTATTTTCGTTTATTTTCCATCGTTATTCACACAAAGGAATATTAACGTTACATCGAACATGTAAATAGGACAAAAATAAGTTAACGATTTGAAGAATGATACTCACTTATGAAAACAGCAAATTTTCTTGCCCTCGTTTGCGACCAGATATCTTTATTTCTACCCCAATCTAATAATTTACCAAGCAGCGGATTAGTCACGGAGTTTATTAAGTATGGCGAACAGGTGATCATCGCATTCTGAAAAGCAAATTGGAAAGAGGATTGATTGTGACGATAAATATAATATGTAATATGATCCAATTCGATCTTGAACGATACTCACGGATTTAATATCATATCGGAGAATTTTATTCATGTAAAGTGGCATTTGAGTGAGTAAAAAGTACCAACAAAAGTTTCCGAGAGTATTGGTCCAGATAAGTGCCCAAAATGGTACAGAAGTAAAAATCGATTTCCAAGGGACCTTCGCTTTTGCCGATTGTGGTGTTCGATGACCGTACGCAGTGATTAAAAGTGATCTTTCCTCTTCGGTTATAAATTTTTGTTTTTCCGGACTGTCTTCGAAGAAATAATAAAAAACTATACACCAAATTAACGGGAGTGTACCATGAATATAGAAGACAGCCTCCCATCCTAAATCTCTCAAAATTAAGCCGGATGTGAAAATCGATACGACAGTTCCTAGAGATGTTCCAGCGTAGATTATCCCTACCCACATACTCTTTTCCTCGTAAACGACCCATTTTCCCAACAGTACATTCACTATTGGAAGATTAGCAGCACTCATAACACCCATTAGAAATCTGACGAAGAGGAGGAGTGACAAAATGCTTGCACAGATTGGCACGATGATCGTTAGAATTGCGTTGGATAATACACATATCAATAATACCTTTTTCGTGTTGAATCTGTATATCAAAGCGTACAATATTAATCGATTATTATTATTAACATTGTTACGATTTATATTAAATCTGACAATACAATCTTACTTCTATTTGAAGGAAATATTTTTTAAACTATTAATTGGTTATCGTTTAAATGAAAATAAATTTTTGCACTAACAATAACTAATAAATAATTTGTTTCGAAACGTTAAATGTCGTGTTTACACGATACGCAATCATGTAGAAACAATACTTCGTGTTAGTCGTAGCACAAGGAAGTTCTATTGCTCATTAAAGATTATATTCTCGCACATAGCTCGTAACTTGATTCTTAAGATCGATAATGAATACTAAGAAGTGATTTCTTTAGTAACGAGGAAAAAAATGAATCTAATATTTCATTTTTCATTTTAAATGGTATTTTAAAGGCAACTAAGATTTATAGAAAATTATAAAAACTCACCGATCGGCGAAATATCCCGAAGGAAACATTCCAATGAGATATCCTGCGAAATATATACTAATGACAAGTCCTTGCTGAGTGGTTGACCAACTAAATGGTCCATCCATATCAGTTGTCCCCTTTTTACCTGCATTCTCAAATTCAGGACACTCATCTGACGCCACGGATTCCTGAAGTTTCACCATACCAATTATAGCAGTTGCGATGTTGACCTTGAGACCGTAGATGATCATATTCGCAATGCAAAGCATTATTGCGAAAAGGTATCGAACTTTTTTAAACACTATCAACAAAAATATTTAACAGAAATATATATGTTACAATAATATGGAAAATACTAAGAATAATATATCATACAAAATTTAATATATAATAGATTAAAGGTTAGGAAACGTCAAATGTCCGCATTTTTCTCTTCCCCTCCCCCTCTGCATGGCATATTTCCCACTAGAGAAAAATTTTTATAATTTCTATGCATGATTCGTGAATAATAATATTAATAAATGCAACAAAACTTACTTGTTTATACGATGTCTTCTCAACGGATCTTCAAAATTTTCTTCCGTAGTTGTCTCGATTATCTTGAAAAGCTGCAAAGCATATCGATTCTCGCAATTCTTATTTCAATCTTTATCTTTGACAGATCGAAGTCAATAATTATACTTCTTCACAAAGAGAAATCGAGCTTGATAATGACTATCAAACTATAACTGCATAACGAGACAAATGTTTCGTTTCTCCTCCAATGTATCCCGTCTTTGATGATCGTCCTTGTATCTTCATATTATCATCATGAGATTAGATGGCTTTGCAGATGAAAGAAAGAGAGAGACAGAGACAGAGAGAGAGAGAGAGAGAGAGAGAGAGAGAGAGAGAGAGAGAGAGGGAAGGAAGAGTGCGAAAGAGAAGCAAAGATGGTTACGAAGTGATAGAGTACACTTTCGGTCTCGTTCTGTGGCAGTCGATACTGTGAATGTCAAAGCAGCGCACGCGCGCACGTTTATAATTAATTCTCTGCGTGGAACCTTCAAAGAAAGGAAAGAACCACTTGTTTATACGTCATGATAAATGATTCGTTTCATCGAATAATATATTCACAATTTATTCGACAGTTCCCTTATATTTTGATTACCGCAAAAAATCGCCAAATACTTTCTAATACGTATTGATCAGTGACCTTCAGATAATGGATAAATTTATAAGAGATTTTATTTCTATTGGACGATAATATTGAAGTTCCTAACTATTCACAATCACATCTCATTATCGGCTTATATGAATATTTATCGAATAAATTTTTTACTCGACCTCGTTGCATTTATTTTGTATTTCTGACGTTTGAATAATCCATTTCCTTTATAGCCCTTGTCTTCATTGTCTGTTGTTCGATATCTACGTAATTTAAAGTTTTTAAAAAGTGAATAGTAATTTCGTGCGTACATACATACATACATACATACATACATACATACATACATACATACATATATGCATACATATACATATATATATACAAAAATACGCAACGAATGATGTAAGAACTCACTAAGAGGAGTTTTATGAACAACGAATTATCGTCGAATAAATATATATTACTATACACATTATCTTTCTCGTATTCCATCGTAAAAGAAAATTTTATCGAATAAAAATGAGTATACACATACATTCGTGAAATCAATCGAAAATCACTTAATCGACGATTATTATTATTAGTAAATACCGAAACTATTTTCTTCTTTTGCAAAATTAATTAAATAACGCTGTAATTTTTCTTTCAAAATTATGATTTAGTAAAACTTTTAAATAAATAAAACTGATCAAGTTATACACGATTTACACTGTACATATACTGTATATACATCAACATACATACATACATATATATTGGTGTATATATATGTCGAGACATTTATAGGATAAAAGAGCTGTCATAAATCATGTGATCACAAAAGGTTGTAATAAGTCATCGATCCGTTCTGCATTGATAAATATTCCGGTATTATTATAATATTCATCTCGTTCTGGGACGTCTTTCTTTTTTTTTTTTTATTGAATCTTACGAAAAGAGATAACAGAACATGATCTCATAAAAGATCATATACAATGTAGACGGTGAAGGTCGCAGGAATCCTCTCTGAGTAGATAGTAAAATCGAGTTTATTACATTTGTTGATAATAATGCACGTATTTTAAAAGTGGGTGTGTATGTTCCAATCGAAACAGAAGATAATGATAAACTAGAAAGCGACGATTTTATTAATTAGGCTTTTATACATACGACGTCTACGCATACATCATCGTGTATCTCATTCTATTTTTTTCTCTTCTCTTGAGTTCCTTTATGTAATTAAAAACTGTAAATAACGTATATGATTAGAAAGCGGAAAGCAAGTGAGGATTATAAATGATGATTGAAATACTAGAACGAAAATAAATTAATGGACGACAGTATTCAAATGATATATAGGATAAAAATGAAACTTTGTAGATTGAAAAATAAAACAAAAAATATTATAATAAATTTAATATCCGTACGTATGAAGATAAAAAGAAATTTACAAAACGCGATGATCGAAATATGAATATTTTTCAAACAATCATGTATGTATATAAAATCGTAAAGAAATTTAATTAATTAATCTTTAGTAGTACTTACTTTCAAGATATGAATGATGAGAGGACAATGGAAATTTTATAAAATTATTTTACCAGTATTTATACCATAGAGCAAAACTTCGGTACACTAATAGCCTACACACTATGGAATAACAAAAGGAAATAAAAAATTGTTATCCGCGCAAGGCCTTCCTTATCTAAACACGTCTCATATACGATTATTCAGCGGTTGTTCGCGTAAACTGTTTTCAATGTATATAGGCAACAACAACTCCTCATGAGTTCTTTGTAATAAATATTTGAACGTTCGATCGGCTACTTAATATTTATGGGGTGAGGATAATAGGATGCCTCCACCGGTGGGTCCATGTCCGAACGGATGAAAAACGTTCTCGAGAATCTCTCGGACTCTTTTCTCTTTTGCTTTCTCCCACTACTTTTCTCGTCTACTCGTCCTACGCTTTTCTCTTTTACACCAACGCGAGCGTATCTTCAACATCCGACGGATGTTGTTGGAAATTATATTTCAATGACTCATATCATTCTTCCTGGACCTAGATAAATAACAGACGAGGTGATTAAAAGCATCAATTATTACTGTATATTTTATTTTTGTTGCGGGGGCCTAAAGCTTATCAGTAAAAAAAAAAAGAACAAAAAATAATTAAAGGAAAGAAAGAAAATACATTTTTAAATATTTATTGTATCGAAAAGATCAAAGAATAGATTAGACTCCTATCTGTTAATCCAATATCGAAATATTTTCACCATCCATTACACTTTACACGAAGTAACAACAGATCGGTAAACACATGACAAAATGTTCCTCGAAATGAAGATAACTAAAAGATGAACCGTCATCCTTCAAAATTTGGATTCATTCTGCTTGCATTGCTCCCTTTCTAAAATCTTTTCGTCCTACTGTCCGAAAGACTCTGTCTCATTAAAGAAGAATTTGTTACCATTCACGTTGAGAGACGAAATAGAAATTTTTTAGTACCGATAATAATTTCAACGTGTGTTTACAAAATAAACTTTAAATATAAAAAAATAAAAATAGATATATACAAACGTTCACATATCCTTTTGCATATTCTTAAAGCACATAAATTGGTTAAACTGGTTATCACAATCGCGTTTTAAACAATGCCTATTATCGTAAAATAATGATAAAAATAAAGAAATATTCAATATCGGATTTGAATACTTAGAAGTAATACAATATATTAAATTTTATATCCATTGTTAATATTCATACAAACTAATTAACAAAAATGTTTAAGGATTATGAAAACCGGACCCAAGCTCGAATCTAAATTAATGATAGAGCTCGACGACAAGAGTGGGACAGAACAATGGTACACTTTCGTTGCTGACCGATTAGATACAAGCAAAGCTCGAAAAGCTACCCGCTGAAACCGGTTTCGAGAGGATTCAGAAGGGCAACCCTCGAGGCGCCGCATTGTACAGTAAAGCCGTTCAACTATTCCTCGAGCCTTTTGACTTCGACCCGCAATGTAAATATAGCCAAGTACCTTCTGAATCGAGCGATTTCTAAACGACGACGAAGACGAAGATGATAGCTTTTTAACTTCCATAGAGCTCTCTCTTTCTCTCTCTGTTTTTTTCTTTCTTGCACGAAGGAATACCAATTAGTAGCTTCTGTTAATAAACGAGACCAGACGAGCTCATTTTGCTTCCAAGTTTTTCGATCTTAGACTTTTATTTGTTGGCCGACCACCCACGATGTAAGAGGCCCAATGATCGCCTGCTGTGAACATCCTGCAGTCATTATTTCTACTCTTCAGGAGATTCCCTAGTATCGTAACATTATTAATTATCGTTGGTATGATATATCGTATCGATGTTTTGTAGATTTTTCTTTTTTTTTTTGTTATGTTTGCTATATCAGTGTCCGTAATTATCAATTCGGCGGTCAAACGTATTTGATATTATTAGTAGCCGTCGATTCTATCGGAAAACTAGATTTGATGATTCGATGTTATTTAATATAAATATCATTATTATCAATCATGTTATATCATATTATATTGCGACGAATATTGTATTACACGAATTCAAAATAATAAAATCGCAAGAAAATATTATAATGATGGACGATCATGTCTTTATCTTATTTCGATAATCTTGTGAATAACAAGCTCAGATTATAGATGTCAAGATATATCGAAAATAATGTCAATAACTCGTTCCAAATCTCGTCAGGATCATTTTATTATCTATCTTTCGTTTCCTTTAAGGAAAACTTATTCACGTTGTTGTCTCGTCGATATCAACTATTATTATGGCATCTTTCTGTTTGAAAACAAACGAAATTATGATTTTACAGAGGATAGCTCGCAGATAAGCTGGAAAAAGACGAACGGATGGAAGAAGTAATGGTAAAGTTGTACATTTTCTCGCGAAGGTAAAAGAGACCTAGACGCAAAGATAGAGAAAGAAAGAGAGAGAGAGAGAGAGAGAGAGAGAGAGAGAGAGAGAGAAAGAGTGGCTGATATATGCTCACATTAGTTATACGCAAGATATATGAGTTTCTGCGGCGTCACTCTCCAGTCTCCCACTGTCAGATTCTAGCGCATTTCGTCTAACCCTCCCGACATAATCGGGACGACCCATATTTCCTCACCGCAATGCGTCAACCTACACCCCTAGCAATTCCGTTTCGTACCTTCATTTTTCACGAGGTACCATCCTGCAAACCACACTCATAACCATCCTCCTACGATCTCACGCTGCCCAAATTCACCTTTCGTGTCGTCGCGACTCCTCTCTATTCGTTGTTCTCTTTCTATTTCTCTCTAACATTTACGGCGGACATCATTCTGCTCTCTCTCTCTCTCTCTCTCTCTCTCTCTCTCTCTCTCTCTCTCTCTCTCTCTCTCTCTCTCTCTCTTTCTCTCACTCTCTTCCATTCGTATGAATATATGTGTATATATATACCTATATATTTGTATTTAAAATATATATACAGAACAGAGAATGTTTCTAAAATACACATCGAATTATTTCGTTGATTTATTAAAATTTAATTATTCCTGCAACCCTGGTATCGATGAAATGTTTGTGTAAAATAGCGCGAATAAAAAATTTTATTGATGGAATTTATTTGAAGATATACTAGTTACAGTTAAACGTTTCTCAATGTAATTGTTATTATTATTTAAAGAGAAAAAGTGATCAAAATAGGATCTCTACACCTATGTTGGGAAATCAGCATATTTTGTTAAGTAAATGATGTATATTAGTGACGTTAATGGAACGATTACTTCAAAATAAAACTGCAGAATCACATTTACTCATTTGTTATTGAGATGTAGTGAATGACGCGTTGGTTTTTATTTTTGGAAATTGTGATATTGCTTCAATGTGTCTTCACTTCGATATATAATTTGATTATTAAACTATTAAATATTCATTTCTCATTTTGAATTTATAAAAGTAGAAGCAACGATCTATATGTTTTGTTTTAACTATTTCTAAAAATAGTAACAATGACATGTAGTCTAAAACAATTCTCTTTCACGAAGGCGGACTCCCAGATGTTCCAAAGTCGAAATACTTTTCAATGAATATTTTGATGCGATCAATTAATTTTTTGATTATAAACATAAAATAGCGAGCAATAAGAGAATAGAAAGATCATGGTCTTATGAATCTCACTAATCGATGGCAAGAGCGATAGAAACGATGAGAAAAAAGAAAATGGGATGTACAAAAGTTGCTAAAACATTATCCGATACAAAATACGGTGAAAAATAAATACATTTTGCAAACTAAACTAAAAGTTTTAAAATTTATATTTATTACACTCAATTTCCTAAGTATTTTTATTATATAAAATATACTTGTGTTTAAATAAATAATTCTATTGTATAATCAAATTCTTTTTTAATTTACCGCACAAAAATAAAAAACAAACGTTTTTATCAGCCAGATTATTTAACATGGGAGAAAGAAATGAACCGATTTTGAAACACTTCTTTTAAACCATCATATCTGACCCTTCTTCATAAATTCCAAAATGCTATTCACTGTAATTTTTCATATGAATTCTGTTAATATATATATATATATATATATATATATATATTTAGATAACTAACCGGAGAATCTTTTGTCGTTAAAAAATTAATTTTAACGTTAACATTAAGAAAGTTATACAAAAAAGAACCAATTGGAAGCCAACTTTGTTATCCATCACACTTTTCTCTTTATTGATTATATAATTTAACTAAGAATAGGAATTAATTTTGATCGTTCGTCAGTACAATATTACGAGTCGTTACGCGATATTTATAATATAAAACCGATATAAAAACAAAAATTACGTAATAATAAGAAATCGATATGTCCAGTTAAATAGTAATACTTGTCAATCGCGTGGTAATGAAGAGAAAATGTCGTAGTCGAGTTTTTTTACATTTTCTCACGCATAATGGATCCATTGTTATTTACTGTTTCTAGTTCACATTTAATTAAAACGCGCGGGTTAACGAATGACTGAAATTAGTGGGTCAGAGAGTGTTCAACGTTCAAAGACCGAAGCGTTTCATTTCACGAATACTCAGAAGAAATATTTTACTTTGTTTCATTTCTTTTTTTCCTGTTTTTCATGAAATTGTTTGCATAGAGAAGCGCAAATAACTAATTATCCTTAATAATTCATTTTTTTATTTCTTCAATTTGCTCTTAAACACTTGATAAAATAAGTATATGTGTGAATGTCCATAATTCTCTCTCTCTCTCTCTCTCTCTCTCTCTCTCTCTCTCTCTCTCTCTCTCGTTTCTCTAATTTATTATTTCGCTTAATAATCCAAACTTCGAAGGAATTTAAAAAATATTTATTTAAAACATTTTATTGGTTTTATACGAATAGAAATTAATTTCATGTACGCTTAAACAAACTTATCATGACATAACTAATCGTTAGAAATCTCATCATACCTTATTGTATGTCCACGCGTTCATACTAATATGTACATATGTATATACATACGTCTCATTTAAAGCGATCACGGTACATCAATATTACGAATGTACTATTTATTAGGTACTAATATTAGGAGAAAGAGAAAGATTATATTAATATTAATATATTACTGACATTTAAACACATGCGCAAATATCTAGTACGTGTTATAGATGATACTCGTATTTTGAGACATGTCAAATACAGACAAGATATAAAAAGAAAATATAATTACCATTATAGGTGTCTTACATCTCATGTTCTATCGTTCGAAAAGTATTTGTTGATCTATATTTAAACCAAAATGAAATTAATAAGGATAAGATATCTGATAAAAGAAATATGAATGAATAAAAATAATACGAAATGTATGTGTGTGTGTTTGGGTGTCTGTGATAAAAATAAAAGACGAAGGAGAACGAATTTCTTCGCTTTTTTTTTTATATGACACGATAGAGAGAAATAGAAAGAAAGAGGAAGAAGAATATCTGTATGTACGAAGATATTATGGAGCCGATGGATGCCACCGAGCTACCATAAAACGTTTGTTTGCACACAGAGTTTACACAGCTTTCACAGTCAACGACGAGCCTTCCGCTCGACTCGGTTGTCGTTGAATGAAATACTAACGATGATGGATGACCAACGATCTCTTTCTCCTTTTACGTTAGCGCATGATAAAAAGGGAGACAAATAGATCGGTCGACATACTCTGGAAAAAGTAAAAAGGAAAAAGAGAGATCTTTGGTCGAGAAAATAGAGTAGATTCTTTCTCGTTTCTTCAGCCACAAAACGCCAGTTTCGAAATTCAAATCGTACTCGAAGAAAGTTTGTTACTCTTATGGTCTCTCTTTCTCTCTTTTTTTTCCGTGTCTACTTTTCATTCCCCCTCCATTTTTTTCCACGTTTACTCTTTTTCCCGTCTCGAGAAAAACGTTGAAACTTTCAATGCGACGTAACGACGTACGAAAGTTCTTTCTATTTCTCTCTCTCTCTCTCTCTCTCTCTCTCTCTCTCTCTCTCTCTCTCTCTTTCTCTCTCTCCAATAATCCACTTTTGCTAGGAATAATTCAAGCAAAAATTAAAACAATCGACAATTCATGGAATTCATGAAATCGATTCCTTTTCTATTTAATTCGAATGATCTATTAGATGTCTACTTTCGACCATTGGGATTTTACTCGGTTCCCGATCATATTATCTATAATGAGCTCGTTATAATATTACGAGTGAAATGAAATTTAATATTGGAACGAATGAAATAGAAGTGGCGTGTGTAAATGCTCGAAGAACGTTTCATTGACCTTAGTTGGTGTCAGCAACTCACTCTCTCTCTTTCTCTCCCCCTCCTTCTACCCCCTCTCTCTCATATCTAGTATCTTTCACGGTTTAACAGGGTGAGAGGAAAGAGAGGGGAAGAGAGAATAAGAACTTCCAACCCTTCCTCTTATCGCATTAAAAGTCGACGGGCCGACATCTGGACAGGCATTTCGATTTCACCTTCCTATGGAACACACCATTGCTCTTTTTTTTTCTTTTCTCTCTCTCTTTCTCTTTCAGATCGAAAAGCGAAACGTCTTTTCGACGTTAGATGAGAACGATATGATCCTCTTAATGTGTCCGATGGCTTACCGGCATTACGATAGCCAATCCCCCTATTTCTTCGTCCTGACTCAACTCCTTAAGGCTCTGCTCGGCTTAGTCAAACGAACGAAGCCCTTCTAAGCGTCCACTGACACGCATATCGATGTCTCGTGCATAGATTTTCATATTTTAATAGCCATTTGTCTCGGTTTCAGAATGCTCTTGTATCTTCGATTCGTTCCTTCTTCACTTATTTTTTTATCCTTCTTTCTTAGAATTTTTTTCGATAAATTAGAATATACGATTAAAATTCTCGACCGTGAAATAAGGAAGATATAGGCACTTCTTTTTTAAGGTTTATATACCTATTCGACGTTGAAATTAATTAATAGGAATTGTTTTATTTACTTATTTATTTATTTATTTATTTATTTATTTATTTATTTATTT
Source organism: Dolichovespula saxonica (assembly GCA_911387935.1). Lineage (NCBI taxonomy): Eukaryota > Metazoa > Arthropoda > Insecta > Hymenoptera > Vespidae > Dolichovespula > Dolichovespula saxonica. The sequence goes on along the minus strand of OU426994.1, from coordinate 12,193,019 downwards.
ATTTATTAAAACGATAGTATAAAAAGGTTTGATAACAAGTAAATTATCATAATAAATATAGCAGGCATTAAAATTATAATAAAATATATATCATATTTTAATACGGATTATCTTATTTTAATATCTTCCTTTTTTTTAGTATTTTTAACTATTTCTAAAAATAATAACAATGACATGTTTGAAATAATTCTATTTCACAAAATAGGATTCCCAAACGTTCCAAAATCAAAATACTTTTCAATGAATATTATGATACGATCCGTTTATTTTTTAAAAATAAACAATAGCAAACAATAAGAGAAAGGAAAGATCATGGTCTCATGAATCTCACGAATCGATGAAAAGATTGATAGAAACAATAAGAAAAAAGAAAATGGAATGAAAAAAAATTGCCAAAACATTGAATGTTCTGTAGTTACGTTTGATACAATTTTGATGCATTTATCCGATAAAGAATACGGTGAAACATTAATACATTTTGCAAACTAAACTAACAAAGTTTTAAAATTTATATTTATTACATTCATTTTCCTAAGTATTTTTATTGCCTAAAATGTACTTGTGTTTAAATAAACAATACTATTGCATAATCAAAGTCTGTTTTAATTTTCTACATAAAAATAAAAAACAAACATTTAAACATTTTATAATAGAGATTATTATTTCTTAATATCTTCCTTTTTCTTTCTTAAACCTATAGCCAAATTTCTTATTAGTTTGTTTGTTAGGAACATGCTATACCATTATACGAGGAATAATTAATTTTTCGTTTTAATCGTTCAATTTCTGGGAACTCGTATTGTGTAATTATAGCAAGAACAAGAATAGCGCGTGTTTCTAGAAGCTGACTCTCTCTCTCTCTCTCTCTCTCTCTCTCTCTCTCTCTCTCTTTTGCGCTCTAATAGACCTTCCAGCGAGCCATTTACACATCGTCTCTATTCTCGCAAAACTAAACCTCGCGATTCTCGCGCGAAATCTCCGTTGCGATATACCCAAATATACCAAGAAGAGGAAATCAGATCGTGGTTCTCCCGACGACGTGCCATGAGATTTCGACGAAGTAAAGCCAAGTAAGCACATTTGTAAGCCAGAGAAACATTATAATATTCCCCCGTTCTAGAGTAGAGCTTCGTGCTTCTTCGAAAGTAGATAGGCAGGCAGGCAGGAAGGAAGGAAGGAACGACGAAGAAATGAAGGAAGAAGGGAAAGGACAAGTCAGAAGGGATGCAGGAAGTGTGATACTCGTCTTGTTAGAAGCACAGGATGTCCTCATTATCGCGACTGACGGTGATGATGATGCAGGGACCACGAAGACGTGAATTCATGAATACTCGTCTTGGATAAACGAGTGGAACTCGTACGAAGGTAGAAATTGGTTGACTGGGACGCTGTGAGAATCGTTCTCTTCCTACTTTATTTTCTCTCTCTCTCTCCCTCTCTAATTTTCTCTGTTTTTCTCTATCTCGTTCTTCTGTTCTCTTGGAAAACGGGACGGAAGAGCTTAAACTTATTAAGAGGATCCTAAATTCTTAAGGAAACGGAACGACGTCGTGGACACGCTCCTGAATTCCTTTATAATCTTTGCCTTTAGTACTATGAACGATGTTTTGTTCCATGACAAAACTATTAAACGTTTCGAATTATAGTTTTTTTCTTACCTTTACCGTTTTATTTCCCCGATAAGATACTTTCCGATTGTATTTTATCGATATATTTGTCAAAATTATAGAATCGATTCGATCGTACATCGTATATGTATCTTACATATTTCATATATACATATACATATACATATATGCCGTTGCAAATCAAATAGAATTGGAACGAGTGTCCAGACGATATACTTCACTTCGTTGGAAAGTTCTCCGAGTGAGTGATGGAAACAGTTCGCATAAAATCGATAGGACGTACTTTGGGGGATCAGAGTACAGAGACAGAGCAGCGTACTTTGGGGGATTGCTCGTTTCACGAAGCCAGCAGCACTGGTGTCAGTTGCAATCGGTGATCCTCTTCGGTGGCTTCGGCTTAACGTCAAAGGTGTTTCAGTCCGGTGTCTCCTTGGATCGTTTACCGCGAATACAACGTACTCACTCGCTGAAGCAGCTGATTTCCGCGAAATTTAACGAAGCGACAGTGTTTAAATCATTCATTTGATCTCTTGATACTATAGATTATCAAATTATTCCTTCGAACGATTTTAAGGTATAGAAACGATGAATTTTCTATGACGTCGTGTGGATCAGTAGTATCGTATTTGCTTCAACAAAAGTCAAAAACTAAAAAATAACAGTCCTTGCAATGCCTGTTTTTTTTTTTTTTTTAATTTGGTACTTTTTTATTTGATCTCCATTATGGGGTTGAACCTAAGACGCCAAAGAGGCAATTGTAAAATAGAGGGCAAACTTATTAGAATATTTAAACATATTCTATTGAAAATTCGACCTACTTTGTTCGAACAAGTTGACCGGAAAGCTTTGGATGAATGCACTTCTCCCTTGTGTCCGTCGAGGCGGGTAAATAAGAAATCACGGTGCGATGGGAAGTAAACAGAGAAGTGAGTGAACGAAGCAAAAGAGAGAGAGAGAGAGAGAGACTGTAGGAACGAGGTCAGAAATTCCCCGGCTGTGTTGTGAAGACAGGCGAAACACGAGTAATCTGTCGCTCAGTGCTTGTAAATAATTTAAAAGATAAATTCCTTAGAAGCAGAAAGGAAAATGAATAATTATTTAGGGGTATCAACTTTTACTATAAAGACGTTTCACTTTAGATTCTATTAAAGAGCGAAACACGAGAGAGAGCTCGCCCATTCACACACACATACAAACATTTGAATTTAATTCTTATAACCTCAAAATCCATGCTTTTGTGTATATCCTCAAACTAAAAAAAAAAAAAAACAAGATAAAGAGAAATAATAGGCTTTTAAATAATAAAAAATTTAAGATTCTTGAAAAACTAAGACCTCTCTTTCCTTATCGAATTATTCGTCTCACGAAACATTAGAATATTATCGCAATGACTTAGTATCGACTTTAAAAGGATAATCTATCAACATTAGATATATTAACGGTTGACGTGTTCCACTGGTTCTAAGAATATTAACAATATCTCTCTACTTAGATTACATCATAATTTGAAAACTAACAAAGCCTCCCCCACCCCATCACTTCGTGAGTTCCACGACGTATTACAAATTCAACGAAGGCCAATGTTTCCGTTTCTCTCGTCGATACGATCTTGATCGTTTTCTTTCATCATACCTATCTTATGATGAATATCTAGGAAAACATAACAGAGTATTTTATACATTGAGGATATAAATAAATGCATAAGGGCAAGAAAATGTCGCTTTTAATATCACGATATCTTTCAAATCTGAACTCCCTTGGGATCCCGCGGTGAGACGACAACAACAACGGCTTTGCTTTATTTTCATTTTTTTTTTTTTTTTATCATTTACATATAGAATAAGGTATGGTTTTCTACCTTCCGTTTAGTCGCGATAACATTTCAACGAGAGGAACGGACTCTGTACGTTGTCTCTTTGTTCGATAACGATCTATTTCGATTCGCAAACCGCAAGTATTCTGTTCACTTTATGAATCGCGAAACGGGCCCAAAGGATATACCTAAATAAGCATTACGTGAGCGATTGAAATAGTACAGTCGTTCTCTTTCTCTCTCTCTTTCAAATTTCTTGACTCTCTATTGCATGTAAATGTGACTACGATAATTCTACTGAGGGTAAGATACGAAGAACGTTGGTCGTCCGAGAAAACAAATCCATGATCGAAAATCACTGCATAGATCATCCGATTTGCTAATTAACAAGGTATGAAGAGAAAAAGTAAATAGAGAAAGAGAGAGTGAGAGATAGAGAGAGAGAGAGAGAGAGAGAGAGAGAGAAAGAGAGAAAGAGAGAAAGAGATAAGAAAAAAAGATTCAGGAAACTTGGTAAGATGCAACGTATTTATACAGAACGTAGATTCTTCGATGAGTGATAAGAATATCGAACTCTTCTAAGATTCCTTCGTAGAAAAATTTTAATTCGAATTCCGTAAGATTTTTTACAAGGATTCTTGAAATTTCCACGGGAGTTCACAATTTTAAGAATCTGTAGATCTATGTGGTACAGTTATGGACAAAAAGGAAGAGGCGAGGAGTTTTATATTTTAACGAAAAAATATTCGTGAATTGTCGAATGTACTGTAGAATGTTCCAAACAAATTTTTATACGCGACCGCGATCTAGCTCGTCGTAATATTTATTTCTTTGTAAATACTTAGTAAATTTATATAAATACGATATCGAGGCTTGAGTCAAAAGGAGAACGGATATACAGTTACAATGTAATATATACCGAACCGAACGAAAACGGTAATAAGAAGAGAGAGGCATTTTATACATTGTAATTAGATCGTATCGCGTTCGTAAATCTGGGTTCTCCTATGATCATATTAGAATTTAATAACAGGTTATAATAATTCGGTATCGAAGTTACGCCTGCATCGAAGTTCAGTATCGAAGAGAGAAGGACTCAAATAATTGTCAAATGAGGAAAAAGGAGAGAAACTGTATCGAGTATGTGAGTCAGATGACGTCATCTTTCTCTTATCCTTCTTTCTCTTTTTTTATCTTCACTACCTTCCTCGTTGCACAAGCAGTATACTCTTCTCTCTCTCTCCCTTTCTCTCTCTCTCTCTCTCTCTCTCTTTCTCTTTTTCTCTTTCTCTCTTTCTCTTATTCGGGCTGTGCTTTGATACTCTTCTTTTCACTAGTTTCAAGTCTACAAGTTTATTACTCGTGTTACTTTTGTCGTTGCTCTTATTAAACGTAACGAACATTTCTTTTTCGGTATGTTTTGTATTTTATGTATGTATTTTCTTTTTAATTACTTCATCTATCGTTCTGATTTTTTTTAATGAACAATGTGAACAAAATATTTTATGAATGTTGACAACGTTGACGGACGAAATATATGGATGGATCAACATATCTTATTATCTTTAAATTTTTAACTATTAAAGAATAATCGAGAAAGTATTTACCTAGTGCAAATGAATTTGATTATTTCTTAAAATTCCCAAATTTATTATATTAATGTCGAAATTATCTATTCGCAAAAAATTTGCGTATAGTTTTAACGAAAAAAATAAATAAATAAACCAATATATTTGTCTGCATTTTTTACGTTCGGCAGGGATCGTATACGATTCAATACTTTATAAAACTCTTGCTCGTTAATATTGCTTGGTTATTGTACGTTCGTTCGCTTTGATCAGATAATTTTAACAACAACTTTTCCTATTTAATACAAAATATTTTTATGAAGAAATGATTATACACTGTCCGAAGAAACGCTAATAGTATCCTTTGTTCGGACTCAACAAGTGATCATTGTAAAAAAAAAAGAAAGAAAGAAAGAAAAAGAGAAAAGAAAAAGAAAAAGAAAACAAAGAAAGAAAAATTCGAAACTTTTCTTCTCTCGCAAAAGGTAATCTGACTTTCCTGCACTTCTCGTCAATGATCTTGGCTCTGAAGTAAGTGGTATCACTTTGAAAATACCACTTCGCGTAAATCGAGCTTTCTCGTCGAGGAAAAGAAGGTTACTCTTTCGAAAGTCTCTTCGTCTTCTTGTATCTATCCTAATGGTTCTCATGATATAGCGGTTTCTTCGAAAATGTTTGCCTCTTTCTCTTTCATCGAAGAAAGATCTACTAGTTCGAAATCTTTCGAAAATTGTCTCGAGTATCACGAGACAATTCGCAAGGGTTACTAAAAATTTATATACATGGTAGAAACAAGGACAAATGAAGTTTCTTCGAAACTCAAAATACTTCCTTCTCCCACTACAGTTTATCATCTTTTGTTGAGTACACTACACGTTGGATGATGGCAAAGAAAGGATAAAAACTTCTTTTTACATTCGTTTACCGCAAATAGAGAAGAATGAAGAACGACAAGAAACGAAGAAGAAGAAGAAAAAGAGAGAGAGAGAGAGAGAGAGAGAGAGAGAGAGAGAGAGAGAGAGAGAGAAAGAGAGTAAAAAAGAATAAGAGAATAAGAGAGAGAGTAAAAGAGAGTAAGAATGAGAGAGAGATAGGAAGAGAGAGAGAGAGTAAAAGAGTAAGAATGAGAGAGAGAGAGAGAGAGAGAGAGAGAGAGAGAGAGTGAAAGAGAATAAGAGAGTAAGAGAGAGAGAGAGGTGACACGTCATATTCAAGCATGTGTGCTCTAGTAACGTTACATTTGTCACATATATATGTACTCACACTCTTTCAATCCCATGCACGTATGTGGACTTGTATGAACACATAGTTAAATGTACGAAGGAGTAGAATGCACGTCGCGTTTCTCTCACGACGTATCCGAGCAAGCGTATCTCGCATTACGTATTATTCCGTGGAGCATTCTCCGTTTCTCTTTTCCTTTCTCTCCTTTCTCTACGACGCGACGTTTCTGTCTGTATATTCATCTTCAAGGAAAACAAGAATTCCTCTTACACTAACGCCATCTATTTACTATTCCTTTCTTACTGTAAAGAAACTTACGTATGCGGGACATTTCCATTATGCCGCTTAAAGGTCGCCACGCGCTCGTAAGCGCGACAATAAAAATAAGAAAAAAAAAACGAATAAAACAATCCTCAACGCACACCGTGAAACATAATTTCAATTTAAAAAAAATTCATCAATCAACAATTGATTCATTTCAATCAATCAATGATTCATTTCAAGATAAATAATTTATACGAGAACGTAATCATCTTTTTACTATTTTGCTAAGACACAGAAAAAATACTTGCTCCAATTAAAGGAAAATTTCGCAAAAGTTTTATTTATTCTGAAATAATGTAGCGATACTACACGATAATACGCATATTTATTCAAATTATTTATAATGATTATTATAAAAAGCGAACGTGTGTAGATCAAATCTAAATAGTTCGGTACATTAATTCCTTCGAAATATACCATGTTCTATTTTGGAAAAAATCCCTATGGATTGTTCACTAATCAGAAGCATGGCGAAATAATCACTATTTTTGCTGTATTTCCTAAATGCGATTTTCTTAAAAATAAGGAACTATCCAAAGCAAAATTCATCTTCCACAGAGCTTCGTCGAACATCGCTCTAATTTGCAAGTCTATAATTGTAAGAAATTAGTATACCCTCTCTGATTATTTAAATCTGTTTAAATTAGCTTGATTTACTAGTTATCGTACAAAACTGGATTTGATATATTTAAAGTATATATTTGAATATTACGAAGTATATATTTGATATATTATAATGATTTATGATCTATAGTGAACATTATAAATAATTAGCATGTACGTGTATTTTATAAACATCGGGTAAATTTTACAGAAAAATTGGAAAAATTAAAGATCAATTCTTAATGAATTATAGAAAGAATTTATATAATTTTCCATCCACTACTCTTGTCTTACAAATAAAGTGAACATTTTTTATTAACTCTTTCTTCTTCTTATTCTTTATATAATAATGAAGTTATTTTTATTTTAACTTATTAATTAGAATTATTTATCTTAGCATCTAATATACGTACAGTTGATCGAAACACTTCGAGGATATAACAACGTCAAAATGAGCTTCGATGATCGATATCTTACTTCGCTTTTTTTAAATTTGTAGAAATCTTCAATTAAGATTCTCCTTGTTTTCTATCGAAGTCATATTTCATTGCCTTAATTTAAACTGCGTGTTGTATAATTAATACTCAAATAAATACATTAAAGAAAATTATATCAATTCGTACTATTTGATATTCTTGATAAAAACTTTAAATCTATAAAAAGAAAGCCGATCACAGTAAAATCCAATAATATTTTATTAATCTTCAATAAAGAAAGTAGTGATTAACAAAATTGTAGAAGTTAAAACGTAGACCGTAAAACTTGAGTTTAAGAAAAATTGTATACAAAGTGAAGAGGAAATTTATTTCTTTTTATTCGCGAAGAACCTTGACGTGGTATCGGTCTCGGTAGTTCTTCTCAGCAATAAAATCTCACTATCTCGAAATCTTCGTTTGCGGACAAGGAAGAAGCTTTTACAAGAAACGAAGAGAATCGTTAAGAAATACTCGTCGTTTTCTCTTCTCTGCATCGGAAAAGGAAAGATTCTCCTTTTCCTCCGTCGAGTTTTCATCAAACTTTCTTCACGCAACTTCCACCACTTTAAGAATCTTATCCTTTCGTGGACTCTCTCTCTCCCTCTCTCTATCTCTCTATCTATCTCTCTCTTTTTCTTACTCTCTTTCTCATTCTGTCTGTCTTTCTCTATCTATCTTTCTCTTGCTTCTCGCCCTTCGAAGTTAAAGTTTCGTGAACTATGCTGAAAATGCGACTTCGGTTACGTTGCATCTCATGACGCTGTAATCAAACGCTCGCAATTTGTGAACTGGGTTAACTTTTCCAACCTCGGTTCCTTTATCTTAAGACGAATCATTTGCTATCTCTCTCTCTCCCCCCCCCCTCTCTCTATCTCTCTCTCTCCCTCTTTCTCCGTCGCTCTTTACCACTCCTTCTCACCGTCTGACGGAAAACGCGATCCTTGTGCTGACGGACTCCATAATTCCCAAGTATTATCCTCTTATCTGATTACATAACGTCCTCCTTGTAATCCAGCACACTCCGATATATCAGATCCCCATTGATCCTGTTCTCAATCGTGATACCAATCTACGTTACACGGGGCGAAAATAATTATCGAACGCGTTGGACAAAGAAATTTCTTTTTGCTTCTATTGTCTTCGTCAAGAAAAAAAAAAAGAAAAAAAAAGAAAAAAAAGAAAGAAAAGAAAATGCGAAGGAAAAGGAAAGTCATGAAAAAATAAAAGAAATAAATCGTCTTTTGCGATAGAGAAAACATTTTGAGAAGATGCATTTTAAAAGTCGAAAATCGTCGAGTGCTTCTAATTAGCCAGATCTCGTATTTTACTTTTTCTCAAATTTCTTCTCTCTCTCTCTCTCTCTCTCTCTCTCTCTCTCTCTCTCTCTCTCTCTCTCCTTCATTTAACATTTCCCTTCGAGATAATACTCGATCCAGGAAGCGGTACTACGGAATATGTACTAAATTCTTTAGAATTCCAGGGGCACTGCATTTCCACGCGCGTGCTACACGTTCGAACAGAGGCGGTGCTTCAGTCGGTAAGCTTCAGGTAAAGAAGTTCAGCTGGAGGCTTTTTGCGCAAGGAAACAGCTCAGCTGAATTGTCTCGAAAAAAACGTCGTCATCGTTGGGTATCAAATGCACCGAGCTCTTTCCTTGCTGCTCGATTTTCTTCTTCTTTTTCTATTACTTCCGTTTCCATTTCTCTTTCTTTCTCTCTCTCTCTCTCTCTCTCTCTCTCTCTCTCTCTCTCTCTCTCTATCTCTTTCCATTTTTTTCGTTTTATTGTTCTTTTTTCTCTTTCTTTCTTTTTTTCTATTTCTTTCTTTCACGAAAGCATATATGGCAAACGAAACGCCAGCAACCAGTCTCTCCATCCTTCCACCAACTTCAACACTCTTTGGATAGGTACGCACTTGCTGCTCGAGTGGTACTCCTCGTAAGACCAGGCAGACGACGAGAAAGAAAAGGAAAAGAAACAGAAAAATATAAAGAGGAATAGGAGAGAGAGAGAGAGAGAGAGAGAGAGAGAGAGAGAGAGCGTAAGAGAAAACGATTCGTGTAATGGCGACTACGTCAAGCGTTCTCTCTCCGAGATTTTCATGAAACGAGAACGAAACCGACGATGAGAATGGTTGCCTACGGTTTTCGAACTTCTCTACCTACCATGTCAGCCAAGAATTTTTCACAGAAAGGAAGAGGCAACTGCGTCCCTCATTCTCTCTTTCTCTCTCTATCTATCTTTCTTGTTCGTCCTTGCGATCTCGTCCCTTTTGTCGTCTAGCTTTTTCTCTGCATAGATACTTGCACGATATTGTAACTCTTTTTAAAGGATAGAAAAAGAAAGGAAAAACGATGGTTCCCATTTCAAAGTCTTTCCTGTGCGCGAATTTAAAATATTGATCTTCAATCTTCGAACTTAGTTTAACAAATTCTCGTTAGCTTAATCCCGTACAACGTTAATTTTTTTGTCTTAATTAATCTATCAGTAAGTGAAATTGAAATAATTTCAATATTCTCGAAATATTTTTTAACTAGGAAAAATGATTCAAAATAATCTGAGCTGAAAGAGAATGAAATTAACATTCCGTTTTGAGATCGACGTTTGATTTTAACAGGACAACAGCATATTAGAGTGGTAGATGAGAAAGAATTTTGCTTAGGAACACTGTCCTTCTCTTTCTCAGTCTCTCTCTCTCTCTCTCTCTCTCTCTCTCTCTCTCTCTCTCTCCCTCTCTTTCTCTGTCTTTCTCTTTCCTGCTTGCTCGATTCCCTTTACACGAGTTCCCTCATGCAATCTTGCTAACAGGAGATAAGACTAATTACCATTGTATCTACGGAGAATGGCTTGTGAACCGCTATACTAGCATCCTAACTTAACTTCTAATAACATCGTCAACAGTCAACAAGCTGCGTGCATGATGAACCGGTTCAAGGCGATCTTGCTTTGTGCAACGGAATAAAATGAAAATTAATTATTTACTCTTCCTTATGTAATGTGAATTCTAATGTATCTCGAAGATAAGTGAGCTCAAATAATACTTTTCTTTGAAAATATTATTCATAATTGTTTTATTATTGATAACGGTAAAAGGTTGGTAAAATAATTGGAAGGAAACTACCATTTATATTCTATTTACAAATAGTATGATTTATTCAAAGTCTAGATATATACTTATCGGCCAAAAGAAAGTATTAAGAATGAATTAAATATAAAATGAAAAACATATCGCGAAAGTGTTATATTTTCTTTACAATTCGGACAATATTGACGGTTGAATCGACGAGGAAAGTTTTTTAAAGTTTCTACCCCGTCGTAACTTTCGGTCAGCCATAGAGCTTATTGCTCTTTATGGACCAACGGTGCAAGAAACTATGCTAACGCGACTTCTCCGACGAACCGGCTTGCATCGATCTGAAGAAGGATAGAGAAAGCCTTGTAAAGACGTCGCCGAAGCGAGGAATGAAGAACGTACGAATAGGCAGAAAAGGAGGATGGTAAAGAAAATGGACGCGAGTATCGAAAGAAGAAAAGAAAATAGGAACGGGAAGGAAACAGGAGCGGAAATTGAAGTGGACAGTGACTGAAGAAGGAAACGTGCTCATCTCTCAAAGGCAGACGTCTGTTATTGGGCCACTGGGCCATCGCTTGATTTTTCTCTCTCTTTTTCACTCTCCCTCTCTCCCTCTCTCTTTCTCTTTCTCTCTTTCTCTTTCAGTCTCTCTATTTCTTTGTTCGAGGGAAGGGGGGCAGGAGAGGTGGTGTCGACTTCAGGAAACCAATCTTGCTGTTTTATTCTTTACTCATTCTCGTTTTGGTCCTTATGTTTCTGAAAAATAAGAAGAAAAAACTAAAATCACCAGAGTACACTAGTAGTAGATAAAAGGAGGAACGAATCAGTTCAAATTATTATTTCTTTTAAATGATTAGTTTACTTTTTGTTTTTTTTTTTTTCTTATCTTCTTCTTCGGAGTACTTTTAATCTAATGAGAACAATGTTAGATTTTCTTAAAACTCGAAAGTAGGTTCGAATCAGAGTATATTAGTGAGCAAAATGGGAGTATTTTAAAGGGCTGCTTCGTATACGTGTACTTCTTGATACGTAATCGTTTCGTTCCTAAGTACCAGTTAGAACTAGAAACAGGCAACTATTTTCGGTACTGCACACGGCAGTTATGTCATTCAATGGCTTTACATGCCCACGAACTCCAATTCCATGTACGGCGTACTCCAGTTTCAACTTCCTCTTTCTGTCTTAAACTTTCTCTCTCTCTCTCTCTCTCTCTCTTTCTCACTCTTCCAAACCTATCAAACAGTTAGAAGTTAGCACAGTAACACCAAGTAGACACCATATACAAGTGTTGTGGAGCCGGTCAGCAAAAGTGATTACTGAAAGTGAAAAATTTTTGCGAACGGATTGCAGAATCCACATCTTTCCTTACTTTACATTTTTATTATTATGCGCGTGCTTGTAAACATAACTAGCATGAAACCAGTGAAAATTATTAATACTATTATTGAAATTAATTATCACAATCTACGAAAATTACTATTACTTAAGATAAAAATAACTTTTATTATTATATTGAAAACAACATATAAGATAATATTGATGATTTTATAAAAACAAAAAAAACAATGTACAAAATATGAACTAAGTGTTAAAAGAATTTTGTACAAAATTCTCCAATAATCGTGTAGTATGCGAACATTATCTGTAAAACGAAGGTAAAGCAGGTAGAAAGTTATCGAGAAAGAGGCATTGTAGAAAGATATCCCTAATATATTTAGAATCACTTAACTTTTTTCGTTGGAAGTGCTTTTCCGCCGATCGTAGTTGGGTTGCTTCGACCTTATAAAACTGTATCACAGGAGAATGTGGAGTTTTTAAATTTTTTATCGCGTTTCAGAGATAAGAGAAGAAGAGTACATGAAGGTGAGGTAGAATTCTCTTGGTAGTAGTGGCTATTCGGCCAGCAGTTTTACACCCCGAACATTCTTCCCTTTCTACCCTTGCTCATACTCAACCTTCTAATAACTTACCTCATAGTTAGAACGTTACAAATTCTAACGAACCAGTATAATAAACTCTCTCTCTCTCCCTCTCTCTCTTTCTTTCTCTCTCTCTCTCTCTCTCTCTCTCTCTCTCCCTCTCTCTCTCTCTCTCTGTTTCTCTCTTTACCTGTCTATCTATCTATCTATTTACTTATAAATTTCTAATAATGCAAGGTCAATTGTGACAAATTGCGATCAAACTTATTTACAAGTTGATGACAAAATCAATTCCCAAATCGCTCGATTCTTATCTTATAAATCACGTAAAAGTGATAATATTCATTTTTTTTCTATTTATTTTTTTTATTTTTCGAAAGACAAAAAATTTTAAAATTTCCAGAAAAAAGAATCCACGAACTTTGATCAATGTAATGATATTATGTTAAACGATTGACGTCGTTTTAAAGTGACACTAGTAGTCTGACATTTTATCAAAGGACAATATATCTAGAAAATATCACTTAACGTAAGAACGAAGAGTCAAAGTTAATTTTAATCGTACCCGTAATCAATCACCGATCCTTCGAAATTACGGAAAATCATCAGTGAGACGAGGCAGTTGACTAATTCGATACTACGTTGAAGACACACGTGGCACCGCTTGATAAGAACATCATAGAAGACATCGTGAGTGGCTCTCGTCGTTCTAAAGATATAATTAGCAGCGAAGAACTCTCTGTCTCTCTTGCTTCCTCCCTTTATCTACCTAGCTCTCCCTTTCTCTCGTGATATCGAGGAAATACTCTACAGAGACAGTTTGGTGGATGCGAACTCGCGGTAACCTTCAGACGAAGAGACGACAACACGAAGGTGGAAGGATCACAACGGGGCTTTCGTAAGATGAGCTATGACGCTATACGCTGAAGTTAGCGGCTTAGTGTCAGCATTTGACAAATTGTGCTCCATTCTCTCTCTCTCTCTCTCTCTCTCTCTCTCTCTCTCTCTCTCTCTCTCTCTTTCTCTCTTTCTCTTTCTTTCTTGCACGCTTTCTCTCACACAAACACATACACACATTTTATATCCGTCTGTCCTTCTGTCTGTCTATCTCTCCCTTTCCCTTCACTCTCTCTCTCACTCTCTCTCTCTCTTTCTCTCTCTCTCTCTCTCTCTCTCTCTCTCTCTCTCTCTCTCTCTCTCTCTCTCTCTCTCTCTCGGTTTTGGTTTATACCCTACTCGCTTTCGTCATCGACCAACACTACTGGCGATCTCCATCCTCTCATCTAACGGCAATAACGTCCTCTCTTTTTCATTGTTAATACGTTTCACGAAAAACGTGCGATGCCTCTTCCGTAGATCATGTAGAGATGAACAGCCGTGAATGCACCACGAGAAATCTCATGCCATACTAGAAACGGTCCATCATTTACGGATGCATTAAGAAATTCTTATATTATCGGTGCTCTCATAGCTTTTTATCCTTTACAAGCGTGTTCTCAAAGACAGCTTCAGATTTAAATAAAACTCGTGTTTTCTCTCTTTTTTTAGCTACGTCCGAACATAGAAATATAAATGTTACGTCAGTCAACGTAAAAATGATATCTTTAATGAATTAGTATCTGTCCATTTATTTCTTTTGAAAAATCGATGAATGATCCGTAAAACATTCCGATGAAAACGAACATTGTAATATACCCGAATTAAACACACACACACACACACACACACACACACATATATATATAATATTTGAGAAAAAAAAGAAAGAGAGAGAGAGATTATCATAAGAGAAAAGATCATCGTTATAGTGTGACCTTTGCGAAGGAAAAGTCTCTACGCGGCTTTCATCTTGATGATGATGGTCTTTCTTGCCTCCCTCACACGCTTGCGATTTTCTCTCGCGTCAGTGACACTGGATCGCGTCTAAAGTCTCGAGACGCGTTTCGTAGAACGCGCCTAAGATTAATCACAACGCGCGAGACAGTACTTGCAACTTGCGAACATGTGTTAACCATTCCTACCGTTTCTTCTTTCTTTCTCTATCTCTTGGTCGTCTCTTTCTTCTCCTTCCCCTTCTTCTTCTTCTTATTCTTCTCTACTTGGGTGGTTTCACGACTGTTGGAACGCTCGATTAATGTCGCGATAGTCCTCTCCTCAATGTCAGTCTATATTTTCTCCATTGTACATTCTATTAAAATTTCGATTTATTGCAAATTTTTATTGTATGTTTAAAACTCCATTATTTTCTCTATTTATCTTTTTTTCAAATTTTTTTTTTTTATTCATTCATCTAATATTATTCTCGTTACTAGTAGCCTTTGGTACTGTCAAATAGAAATTATAAGAATTAAAACGGAACTATAACGTGTGCTATACAAATATTTGATAAAAAAATACTATTTCGTGTACGATAAATAAAAGAATCTACTTTGTTTATTGCGCAGCTGGATATTAATTGAAAGACCACGTGATTCGTTGGAATATCAGATGCATAGATAGATCCGCGAAAGCGTAGAAATTCACCCTTGTAGGTTTAATATTTCAATGCAACCACAGACAACAAAAGAGCACTATAGTTACTGATTTAGTGGACACGAGTCTCCCTTTATCTGTTTCTCTTTCCTTCTCTCGACTATTTTACCATCGTCGTTGATTCCCAAGAGTTCATCGAAACGGACGCGCGTACGAAAACTCTCGGACTTTGCTCGTTGATCCAACAAATAATGCATCTTGTCGCGTGGATTCGAACGTTCGCGCCGTTTCCTCTTGAGACTTCTTCTCTTTTTTCCCTCTCCCTCTCTCTCTCCCTCTCTCTCTCTCTCTCTCTCTCTCTCTATCTATCTACTCCCACGATATTTTAAAATTTACAAGACCTTACTCTTTTTTCCATTTTCTTTGATTCCTATATTCCCGCTAGCGATAGAACATAAGTTATTTGAAATAAAGATACTTTGAAACTTACGGGATTGTAATTGAATTTATTAAATTAACCAATAGATAAATCGATATTTTCCTAATGCGCATATTAAAACAATGTGTGTCAAAATTCGTGGCTACTTAGGCGAAATGTCATGCAAGACGAATTACAGCCCGTTCGTATCCGATCTGACACATCTCTGGACACCAGTCAAACGCTCAAACTAAATATTACAATTATTTCAGTCGCGATTTAACTTGGTTACGAATGCGGCCAGCCGCGTTTGAACGCAGTCCTCTCTCTCTCTTTTTCTCTCTCTCTCTCTCTCTCTCTCTCTCTCTCTCTCTCTCTCTCTATCTATCTATCTATCTATTTATCTATCTATCTAGTTGCATCCGGACCAGTACCTCCGAGTCTGTCCCTCGACGACGACGTGGCTATATACCCCCTCTACTAACTACTACTAATGCTAGAACTCATGCGTTACAGGACTATCGAACGGGTTTTCGACTCTCGATCTCCCAATGCGTATTCCATGCGGCGTGTCAGCCAAATTTCGTCCGGAAATACGTGTCGATGAACGCACCTAGAATCAGGAAGTTTCCGGATGCAGCTTCCGACTAACTCTACGTTCACATTTCGTGCTACCAAGCTTAATTAATAAATGGGGATTCGATTTGACTGGAATAATGTAGGAATTAACGACCTTCTGCTACGGTCGATATCGTTACACGCTCTACCACCTACGGTTGCTATCTACTTGGACTCTTCCGTCATTGAACGAAACATACTAACCGTTATACTATCCCGATCAACGAAGGTTTTGCTATCGATATAGTTAATACGACGATATCGATTTGCTCAGTGTGATTTCTTTTCATTAAAATAAATTTTGTACTTTCGATGTATCTCCCGATGAACAAATCATTCTGATGTAGAAAATAATCTTGATACTATATTTAATCAAGCATAATTTATTCGAACGTCTGGTTAGAAAAATTGAATTTTTCATATACCTAAGTAGTAATCAGATTACTGTTTAAAAAAATCCACGTTATTTCGTCTTTCCAACGATAAATTGACACAAGAAATCGAACAAACTGAGAGACAGATATATCGTAAAGTTGACGATGATAATAAAACGATATAGTAAAAAGGATACTCAAAAAGGTGCCGATTCCAAATAACAACGGTAAAGGAATAAACTTTTAAATTCTCAATATACGAGCATTGGTCTTTATCAATCTCAATTTTCATGACTGGTGACGGAAATCGCCAGCTGTATGGATCTTTCTACGTTGCTATACATTTTTTCCGTTTAGTTCGTCCTTCGACTGAGATAAGCTTGTGGGATGCATATATGCATTGCGGTAACACGAGCACGTGGCGCTTCTAGCTATTCTATTCTTTCTGTCTCTTTCCCTCTCTCCCTTTCTCTCTCTATCTTTCTGTATGTGTTTCTCTTCGTCTATCTCTTTAGACACACGCTGCTTGCGGTTCTCTTTATTTCCGTTGTTTTCTTTCGGATCACTCCATTATACCGTGTACGGTGCATCGTAACGGAGTGTGAGTTAAAGAAAGAAAGAGAGAAAAAGAAGGAAAGTAGGATATTCACACAGCATGTATCGATACGAAGTTGAATCAACAGAAGTAATGGTTTAAGACTACCTTAGATTGTTTTACAATAATTGTTTAACAATAAATGTTGCACTTTGTAATTTCAAAATATATTCTCAACTAAGCCGTAGATCTGTATACTATAGATATTTCTTTCTATCTTTATGTTGAAATTTACTCATCCGTTCGTCTGTCTATCTGTCCATCCGTCCGTCCGATTGTCTATCTGTTTGTCGTCTGTCCGTCCATCTATCTGTCTGTCTCTTTCTTTCTTTTTTTCCCTCTTAATCTATTTCGCACCAATGCAATTGTTCTGAATTAATCAAGCATTAGTCGTTTGTGTGTTAGAAATCTTTGAAAAAAATCTTATCGGAAAGTAACAAATGACGCGATAGCCCTGGTTTTAGTACGTGTCAAAAAATTCCTAAGTGGCTCAATAGTATTTACTCTAACACGTGTCAATATATCAGAGCGCATTATTCGATATGAAATATGTAAAAAGCACGATTTCATTGCATAGCACTAGAACGGGTGAACAGTCGTTGATAATTTAGAGTAATTATTAGTTTAAAATATTTCTAAAAGTCTGGCCAGAGGTTTGTTGGAGCTAGGAAAAGGATAGCAGGTTTTTTATCAGATTTTTTTTACCAAGAACTATAAAGAATGAATAATCGAAAGAGTTGTTTAGAATTATCATAACAAACTCGATATTTACCCAAAACAATGTCAAAACTTCATTATAAATAAAAATGATTTCCACTTCCCAATGGCTTTAAAAAATTTTGTGAATAACTATAACAATTTATGTACGTTAGTTCTCAATTACTGAATTACAATCATGAATAACGTATGCGGCACTTAATATTTGATATAAGGCAGTGCGACTTATTCACGAGTTAGGTACGCGTATTATTGACAAGTAAGTCAATCGCTATAATGATCAATAATTAATTCACGATTGAAGAGACTTGATAAATAATTCGCTATAATGATATTTAATTAATTCGCGAGTAAAATGAGTTCCACTTTGATATATTATTTGAATTCGAAAGACTCTTGGTACGTTTCTGGTACTTTTGGTTTGTCGCTTTGCTGCTGTCGACAACTTTCAATGACAGTGGTTGATTGGATACAGCAGATGTAGTGCGTTTTATGATCTTACTGATTGTAAAACGACGACTTCTAAACGCACAGTGGTCTCTTATACATATAAATATTGCCTTACGCACTTTAATGCGTATCTTAAGCGACACTTACGTTGCTACCGAGATACGACACGGCAGTCAACGTTACTTGTTTATCCAAATAATGATCAGCTGTGTTTACTTTTAATGTCCTAGAACGACCGATTGTCACGTGGTCTTTCTCTTCTCGAACTTTCTATCGACAAGTTATACACCTTTTATTTTAAAATTCATTAACCGAACTTCTTTATAATTAAAATTATAGGATAAACGATTAAAAATCTTAGAACCGATCTAGATCGAATATATTCCTAATTGTACCTGTGGAGTGTAAGAAACTCCAGACCAACTTTGAGCTCAATTAAAACAATTTGCGCGTTGTATGATTCATGAATTTTTTTGTATAATGACAAAATTGGAAATGCGTTTCTAAACCTACTGATTATTATTTCCGAGGCTTCAGAAAATATATAGTATTTTTTCGGAGCCAAAATTATTCATTCTGTATTAATGAGAGTTGTTCAAAGGATCTGTCATGTAACACACCCCAAGTGCACAAATTGAAATTATTTTAAGGTGTGTGTGCGTGTGTGTGTGTGTGCAAAGAAAAAAAAACTTATAATTTTAAACAAAAACGAAGAATGATTTCGATGAACCGTACCACTTGCTATTGAAATATCTAAGAACATTAAAACAGAGGTCTAAAACTCTACCTTTCAAGACGTGAAGAGGAGTAGTTTTCTTTAACGATTCGAAACAGCCTCCATCTCTAAAAGGATGACTGAGAATGTCAAAGATGATAGTCGAGTCGTCAACTCCGAGCCGATTGAAATAGTATAGTTTCTACTCACAGAGCGAAGCGTACATTACAGGTGAGTTGACGAAGATTTAACGAGATATTTAATTGTGCCTCGTTCACAAAAGAATGGTCGCTCGGTAGGCTGCCTCGCAGCAAGCAGAATACTCTCGATGTTTATTTTCATTTTATACCTTTCTCTCTCTCTCTCTTTCTCTATATGTCTCTTTTATTCCCACTATCTTTCAGTTCTTGCTTTTCGAAATTTTGAGCAATTGAAATGACTCTAGGAATCGATCGTTAAAATTGTAACGAATGTCGTCCTTAATTGTGTGTAGGATGAAGTTTCGTTCATTATTCTTTATCTCTCTTTTTCTTTTGATGATTGAATTTGGACCGACCGAAATGGACGGGTACAAGCGGAACAATTTACGTAAGACCTCAACGGTTCGTAAAAATGAGAAAAAGTTGGGATCTTTTTAAGAAATCTATGTCACTGTTACAAATTGTATTCTCCACCCGTGCTTGTATAACGATAGCGAGCAGTTAGCAAATGTCTTAAAATTCGATTACAAAAGAGAGATGAGAGAGATAAAGAGAAAGAGAGAAAGAGGAAAGGAGTTGCATTAAGTCGAGAACGTGAGATGCTTCTGACGATAGAAAAGCAACGACAGTTAAGTTACAGTCGTAACAGGTACCGATGCGGTAACGCGAACGAATCCATTTAGTCAAAACGAAGTTTGAGGAGTACAAACCAGACCGAGAAATTAAGGGTGAGAAAAGACAAAGACAAATCGTTTTCTTCTACCTAACGAAAAATTCTATCTCTATATTTTCTCCTCATTTCTTATTTTCTACGCTCGTTCTTTAAAATGCATTTGCGTTATTAAAAATCATTGTTTCGGAGAATGAAATAGTCGAAACTTTCGCGATTCTCTATAAGAATAAGATCCAATTAAATAAAATTCTTTTAAGTAGAAAGAAATCATAAATTTTTATGACCAATTAAAATCAATTTGATTCGTTGATGCGTTGAGAAACGCGTATCTTAGAGGTACACTTTCGTCGAAGAAAGAAGCATGAAACGCCTAAAAGAATAAAAGCAAAGAGAGAGAGAGAATGAGTAAAGGGATGATCCGACCGGGATAAATTCCACAAATTGTACGAATTAAATCAGCCAGCTGAGCAGTGACAAAGCTTCATAATGAAGATACCGGCGAAGTCTTACGTCGAAGGTAAAGAAAAATGTGTGAGACGAGGAGGATAAATAGAAGAAAGAAAAGAAAAGGAAAGGAAGGACGATGAAGTCTGCAGGATGGACGTCTGCCGAGGGAAAGCCTGTAAAGTGTTTCGAGACGAGTTCGAAAGGAGAAAAAGAAAAAGAGAGAGAGGGGGGAGAAAGAGAAAGAAAGAAAGAGAAAGAGAGAAAGAGAGAAAGAGAAAGATAACGTAAAACCTGGTAGTTGTTGAAAGAGTATAGAGCTATGTGTTGTCGAGTTGAAGGTGAGCAAAGGAGAGTAAGAAACAGAAGAAGAAGAAGAAGTGATAGGCGAAAAAGAGAAAGAGAAGTGGAAGAGAAAAGAAGAAGAGTTGCTGATGGGGTTGCTTCTGTGGAAGTGTTGCGTATCGTATATAGAAATAGCCGAAGGCGCGCCAGATGCTGCCTGCAGTCGATGGAAATGTAAAACTGTGACAAGTCCCGGAATAAAGTGGCTGAATAAAATACAACTAAATCCCCCGTCGCCTGGTTGCTCGCCTGTTCGCTTGCCTGCCTGCCTGCTTGCCTGCCTTCCTAAGAGCACAGCGACGACCATGAAGAACTCGATGCAACAAAGAAATAAAGAAAGAATGAAAAAATGAAAGAAAGAAGCGAAAAAGAATCGCCGCTATATGTCTGTCGTGTATCTACACACACACACTCGTTGTTTCTCTCACCTCTTCTTTTTTTTTTATTTTTTAAACCGGATGACGTCGCAATGATAGATATTATCTCATTAAACTGACAGAAATCGGTTATAGACACGGTCTCATCATTTGTCTTTGATTTATTTTTGATTGGAACTAAAAAGAAATTCGTTTGAGACAACTAGTGTCAAGCAAATATGAATCTTTGTTTTGCTTTTATTTTCGAACGTGCCAAAAGAAACGAAGAAAATCGATCAGTAGCGAAATCGTTTCTCTTTTTATGAGGATTAAATTTATTTCTTTGCCTTTACGTTTTCATCTCCCTTTAGCAAACACGTAACCAAGCATATCTTGGATGACTGGATACATTATCTTCTTGTTCGGACAACGTGTAAGCGTAATTAACACGGCGCGGCTCATAACGAGGACGATGTACGCATTCACACTAACGAGAGCAAATTAGCTCGTTTCTGCCAGTTTAGCTTTGCCTCCTTGCTGCGCCGTTGAATCTTCCCTCTCTCTCTCTCTCTCTCTCTCTATCTATCTATCTATCTATCTTTCTCTTCCTATCTTTCTCTTGCTCTTTCTCTCTCTCTCTCTCTCTCTCTCTCTCTCTCTCTCTCTCTCTCTATCTCTCTCTTCCTATCTTTCTCTTGCTCTCTCTCTCTCTCTTCCTCTCTCTCTCTCTCTCTCTCTCTCTCTCTTTATTCTCTCTTTCTCTTCCATTCCCATGTCGCTGTTTGCGGTCAAGAATGCAAATTTGGTCGTTTCGCGTCCGAGTATTATACCCGCTTCACCGAACACGAATTTCAGTCGAGTTTCGTTGACGAATTCAGTGAGCCAAGCGGTTTGTGGCGTGGACTTTCAAAATTCATGATCAACGTGTTACCTTTCCTTTCTCATTGCACTATACGCGTCGACATTTTACGCGTTTCGAAGACAAGCAAACGTAGATCCACGTAGGAATTCCATGGATAGTTTGAAGTAAATTCCTTATTAGAAAATTTTCATCACCATTTTCACTTACGTCACTATATATATATATATATATATATATATATATATATATATATATATATATATTATATATATTTATTTTATTATATATATATATATATATATATATATATATTTATTTTATTTTATTACATCTATTATTCTATAAACATACAATCAGAATTATTCTTTAGCTTGGTTATTCAATTTCAATTGGTCGAAAAAATAAAATATTCTATTGTACTATTAAAAATTTTCTTCTCTATCAAGCTATTGTTCTTTCTTTATATCTGATTCTATATTAAAGCTTGAGTATCCTGTTATCGGGGAAAGTAGAGAAAAAGGGCGATAAACAGAATCGATCGTGGACGGGCGTTATGATATCTCCAGCTCAGTTTCGAGATTTCCATGGGATCGGTGTTCGAGAGCCTGATCTGCCCTACGTTCCCTCACTTTCTCAGCTTCTGCTATAAATATATTTATCCCTTACACCGAGGATATTTATCTCTTTCCATCAAATCCGCAGTATCCCAACGTGGTCCACGGAAAGTCTATGTCCGTTCTACCGGAAAAGAGATTCGGAGCTTGATAAATAAATTCTATTGCAAAGAAGAGAGCTTTCTGTTTCTATCCTCTGTACATACACTTGTTTTCTCTCTTTTTCTCTCTCTCTCTCTCTCTCTCTCACTCTCTCACTCTCTCTCTCTCTCACTCTCTCTCTCTCTCTCACTCTCTCTCTCTCTCTCTCTCTCTCTCTCTCTCTCTCTCTCTCTCTCTCTCTCTCTCTCTGTTTTTCTCTCCCACGCACCCACATACTTTCGGTTACTTAGTTTTATTCTCTTTTCATCCTCAACACAATTAACCATTTTATGCACCACAGCGAAGAGTTATAGATCAATCGAGAAGAAAACATTGGAATGTTATAATAATCGAATTCGAACAATCATTTCACGAAGAAAAAGAAAGAGAGAGAGAGAGAGAGAGAGAGAGAGTTCTTGTTATACGATGTTCCAAAGCAAAATGAGCCTCGTTAATGATAGTATCCAAAAATTCTGATAAAAACACTTGGAACAAATCAGCAATCAAAATCGAGTCCTAAAAGTAAAGTCTTTTATGTATATATTTTCGTCTTTCCATCTATATTTTCTTTTCTTGTCTTGTTTCTATAATACTATTCGATAAATCGAAATGCGATGCTGGACTCGTTAAACGTCTTGAAATACATCATGAGTCAACCGATCGGCACTGTTTCGTGGAAATGTAAAAAGAATAGTAGGAAAGAAAAAGAGATGCTTTTGGATCGTATTTTCTATCTCTTTTCTTTCTTCTTTATCGATGTTTACGAGCCGACGAATTTACAGTGTTCGAAGTACTTGTCCGAGTTGAAGTGGAAAGAAAGGACGAGAGAAGGGTGTCTGGAACCTTATGGCTCGCGAAACGTTTACGAGCACTTTTCAATGCTTGCTCGAGCCTGCATTCGATTCTCCCTCAGATAAAAGAATACGATAAATAAAGCAATATGATTAAATCGTAAACGTGTTAAAAGACCTCGTGGACACGTTTCATTTCTACTATCTTGGTACCTATACTCTCCGTTCTTTTCTCAGTCTTCGTGAAAAAAACATTGTGGTGACATTAAATCGTAATCAAGCCATTTCTAGTCCAGGGACTTAACAGTAACGGCAGATCGTACCTTCGAAATTTACGGGAAACATTGTGAAAGGTATTTCTTGGTAGTTACGAGAGAAAAAGAGAGAGAGAGAGAGAGAAAGAGAATAAGGCAGAGACAGACAAAGAGAATAAATAAATTGTTCCATCAATCCATCAATATTCCATTCGATGGTTAAAATACGATAGAAATATTTACTATATCATTTTCCAGGTAACGTTCCATGAAACGATTAATTTAATTAATTCAAACATAATTATGAGATAATTCAGAAAAGTCTATTTTTAAGTCGGATTGCAAGAAAACTAAAAATGAACGAAAAAGTGAAGACCGTTATCAAAATTATCATCGTGACTCTTCATTGCTTCTCACTTTTTTTATATCTTCGCTGTGAAAGACGATGACTAGAATAAGTCGTGTTAAGTGTGTACGATAAACAGAGATAGTTGAGAGAGAGGGAGAGAAAGAGAGAGAGAGAGAGAAGGAGAAAAAGAAAGAGAGAGAAAGAGAAAGAGAAAGAGAGAAAGAAAAAGAGAGAAAGAGAGAAAGAAAAAGAGAAAAAGAGAGAGAATGAATGTGTTGTTTTATCATGCCATTGAAATATAATCGCAATATTTTACGATTTTCCAGGTAACATTCGATGAATCGATTAATTAGATTAAACCAAAGATAATTATGAGACAATCGAGAAAAGTCTATATTTAAGTCAGATTGCAAGGAAGTTCAAAATAATAAAAATGAAGGAGTAAAATTAGGATACCGTGAGGACCACTGTCAAAGTTATCATCGTGCCTCTTCATTGCCTATCGCTTCTTGGCAAGCTGTGGAATACAATGACTAGGATAAGTCGTGTTAAGTGTGCTAGAGGTCCAGAGATAGTTGAGGAGGAGAAAGAGAAAGAGTAAGGGGGGATGCGAGTTACAGACGAGAAGCATTTTACTCAGAAGTTCGCTCGAAGGGATACTCGATGCTCGAATAATGACGTGGTTCGTGAAAGAGGATATCTTCTCGCGGATCCTCCAGTGGTGGTCGGTCAGGTTTGCGCGCAAACAAACCACAGTCTCGGATTACAGCGGCTCCTGTAAAGATAGACAGTGGATGCTGCGAGACCACTTTCGCAAAACGATTCTATCTTATCGTGAATGTTATTTTTTTTCTTATAGTATTCTTCTTCTTTTTTTTCAATCAGCTAAATGTTTTCTTCTTCGATTCAAAAAATGTTTCCGGGGGGAAAAAATAATTTCACGTGTATTTGCAGTGGAAAAACGTTCTTAAACCGTAAAATTAAATATTATTATTATTTATTTTATTTTTTTATACATTTCGCGACATTGTATAAAGGGGAATTTGAGGAATTTATTAAAAGTAATAGTATTGAATATATTTTCGAGGATATCTCGTTACTTTCGTGATAGAATCTAATCACTGAGAATCTTGAAATTTTTCGCTCTAGCACGAAAAAAGAAAATTTAATCGTAACTGATCCATACCATTAAAGCTTGCGCCAGTACGAGGAGAATGAAAAGAGGAAGGATGATAGAGAAAAAGGTTCAAGACAATTAAAAAAAAAAGGGATTGAGAGTCGTAGCTAAGAAAGGGAAGTGGATCAACGGGTACCCAGATTTCCCTAGCGATTGTCTCAAAAAGTCTCAGAGAGTCTCGTCAGACCATTCATCGACGACGTGCCAAGACTTCTTGAAGGTTGCATCGTGTCCCTTCGTTCAACCACCAACCTATTATTCCATCTCAAAAATATCTACACGAAAGAGAGAAAAAGTTGGACCTCATCTTCATTCATACTTTCTTCCAAACCTTCTTTGTTTTCTCTTTCTTGTTTTTTTTTCTTTTTTTTTTCCAACCCGACTTTAACGATAAAGCTGATTGAAAAAAAAGTTTCCATACAAATCGAATTTTCAACCCTCTATTTTATATCCCACTGCAAGATATTAAAAACATACATGTGTATCTTCGATGATTTATTATATTTATTTAACCACATGCAAATACTCTTAGGAATTATCAAATAATTTTAAACATTACAATAATCCGTCATAATAATATTAAGAATTAATTTAATATATCTTACAATTTATCTTTCGAGACTTTAAACCAAGAGAGGATAAATTTTTCCTATAAATATTCGGACATCGCATAGGAAGATCATAGAACGAAAAATAATTGATGAACATTAATAATTTGTCATTCAAGAAGGTTCGTCAAAATTAATTGATTATTGTCTTCCTTTTGTTCGTATTTTTTTATAGATACAGCAATGTATAATTTCTAAAGATGATCAACGATTTGCCAATTCAAGGTCTAATATATCAATGGCTTGCATTTAAAGTACCTGAAAAGAGTATCTTAAAGTATCGTATATCGCGAGGTAGAGTGTCAAGGTGGTCCCGAGTTCACGGATTTCACGCAGCCAGACGCCGATGATGGGACTTTACTTGCATCGTGGGGGTAATTATTCAAGCGGCATCCCTCATAGCAGAGAGTAAAAGAAAGAAAGGGAGTCACGCAAAGGGGAGGCTTTTCTAAAAGGCGTCATCCATCACTCCATGAGCGTATACCCACGAGTGCACTGAAATAATCGGCCCTGCTGTAGGGAATGTTACTTGTTACGATCTCAACGAGTTTTTTTGACACTTTCTTTCTCTTCGTTAGATTTATACTGCGAAGACGAGCACCTCCGTTTCTAATAAACAAGTATTTGTGAACAGGTTGGCCTAAAGCAGAAAGCGAAAGACCCAAGTTTACAAATTCCAGACCACCTAAAGGTCCAACTTTTTTGGTGAATCGATCTACCACGATCCATTCTTACGATTTTTTTTTTGTATTTTTTCATTTAAACAAAATTCATTACAGTCGATTTCCATCATGATCGATTGGTTACGTTTACTTTTAAAAAAGATTTTTATCTTTCTTTTCTTTTTTTTTTATCGACATTCCATTTAAGTTCTTACCAACTTTCTCGCGCATTATTTAGACGTACTTAAAAAAAAAACAAATCTAACATAATACACTCGTTCGTTCTAGAAAAATCTCGATAACGAATATATAATGACATGGGAAGAGAATGTCCTTCATAAAGAATTATGCGACATTGATTTAGCGATTCTTGTTAATGTTTCTCCGACGGTTTAGTTCGATCGGTGAATCGAAATTTATTCGAAATGCCGTTCGGTAAATCGAATCGTATTATATGTTTACGCAAACGCACACTTTCCTTCCCTTATCGTCCCTTTAAGAGAGAAATTCGCAACAGGAAGGATACAGACACTAGTCGGTACTATAGTATCGAAGTGGTTTTTAGGATCGAATAAAACGTAGTTTGGTATAGATACACTTCTGTATTTTCGTAAATGCTTGCGGAATCGAGACGTAATTTCTCCCTCAAAGGAAGAGGGTAAGAAGTGAAAAGACCAATACCAACGACCGCGAACTGTTTCCAATTTAACGAGGTAACTCGATATCACTTCGTTCCCAGGTAACCCACTCGGTATTCAGAACCAAATTAGCAAAGTTTCGCACATAGAAAGTAGTAATGTTTATGAATAAATCCGACTAGAAGTATTCCTTATTCCTCTTCTCTGATACCGTGCTCGATATATTTTCCGGAATCTCTTTTCGAGATTGAATCTTTTGAAAAATCCCCATCGAAAAAAATTCCTTCTGATAGATTTTT
The DNA here is from genome assembly GCA_911387935.1 of Dolichovespula saxonica. NCBI lineage: Eukaryota > Metazoa > Arthropoda > Insecta > Hymenoptera > Vespidae > Dolichovespula > Dolichovespula saxonica. The sequence goes on along the minus strand of OU426994.1, from coordinate 12,165,620 downwards.
TTCAATTAAAAATTCAAATCCAGTTTGCTTGACTCGTTTCAAACGAATGAAACTTTCCGTACTCTACCGTACATATTTGTACTTATTTCGCACGTCATATTTTCTGTAGTTATCTATATACGATATATTTGATACCCGATGTCGAATTAGAAGACTCACCCGTGAATTTAATTAATTTAATTTAAAGCTCGAAGCGCTTTACGCGAAACATCGTATTAGCGCTACCCTCTAAGCAATTAATTAATTTCATTTCGAATCGAAAAGTTCCTCGTGCGAGAGCTTCCTCGCTCGGAATTAAAACGTTTTCTTTTTTTGTTCTCTCTTTCTTCCTCTCTCTCTCTCCCTTCCTCTCTCTCTCTCTCTCCCTCTCTCTCTCTCTCTCTCTCTCTCTCTCTCTCTCTCTCTCTCTCTCTCTCTGTCTCTCTCTCTCTCTCTCTCTCTCTCTCTCTCTCTCTCTCTCTCTTTCTCTCTCTTTCTCTTTCCAGCTTTTTTTTTTAATTTTAAGTACTAGCTCGAGATCGAATGGTCTCCTTGATTTCACTTAAGCCCATTCCTCCCACCCTTCCCTCCCATCCTCTTTCTTTCTTGAAGGCAACCGAATTGAATCACTCGGAGGGAATCATCAGTGGATATCCGAACGAACGAGCACAGATATACGCTGAGGGTGAAAGATTCTCAAAGTCATTCGGCCGTACCTAACGAGCACCTGTAATGAGGTTAGCCATAAGCTTCGCGGCGCGCTAATTTCCATCGTGAATTTAATAGCACTTAAAAGTGCTGTTGGATTAAGCAGACCAATGAAATCAAATCAACTTCATGATCGCACGAGCTCACTCTTTGCCTTTTTGTTATATCTACCTACCTATCTACCTACCTATCGAGTTTGCTCTGTTTCTCTTTTTGCTAATTTCTTCAGTGTTCGTGAGATGGAAGTAAAGAAAGAGAGAGAGAGAGAGAGAGAGAGAGAGAGAGAGAGAGAGCAAGCATTATAAAGTTTATTTAGAAAGCCAGGTATGAAGTTTTAAATGGAAAATGGTGAAGTTCTCACGGATAAAATAGAAATGAATTCAAAGATTAATTAATTATTACTTCCGAAAATTTTGTTCCTAAATTATATTTTGATGCAATTTGGAATCGGTGAACTTATGAGTCGAATATATTATATAACGAAATAAAATAAAATTTACATCGAGATGAAAAAGAGAGAGAGAAAAACAAATCCAGAATTTTGTAAATTATTGAAAAAGGCGTTAGCAATAGAACAGAGAGACCATTTTTACTATTCCGGGAACGTATCATTAGTATTCGCAGAAGTAGGAAGGTAACTGCCGTTTTTCGCGTCGCTTCATTGACGACATGCATCTGCGCTGCGCCAGGACCGATTTATAAAGCTGCCTGCGAAATTAAGAACCTGTACATCTGCAATCCCGAATTAGTATTCCGTCTGACGCCTCTCTAAGTTCCATGTTAGAAGACGCGCGCGTGTGTGTGTGTGTGTGCGTGTATTTATGTACGTGTGTGTAAGAAAGAGAGATAAACAGAGAGAGAGAGAGAGAGAGAGAGAGAGAGAGACGACGACGACGAAAAGCACGCGCAAGGAAAGCAATATCAAGATACAAAGGCAATGCATCGTGGCAGGAAGGAGCCAAATTCACGCTTCCTTCCAAGTACGTATATGTGTATGCAGGTGTGTACGTAGAAAACTAAAGCATTTCTACCGCCGTAGGAAGAGTTAGAAACGTAGGGCTGAACGAAGTTAATGAATAAAATGAAATGAAATGAAATGAAACGAATTAAATTCGATCGATATAAGAAGTAGCAATGATCTATAATAATAATTAAAGAAATAAAGAGAATGTAATAGGTAATTTCTAAATTCTCCTAAAATAATTTTTGCGATCGATCTAGAAAACGGACAATGGGAAACGCTAGAGAGAGAGAGAGAGAGAGAGAGAGAGAGAGAGAGAGAGAGAGAGAGAGAGAGAGAGAGAGAGAAATAATGTGTACGTTTTAGAGATGATTATATGATGTAAGAGAGATATATTGAGGATCATTTTCACAAGAAATGGAGACATAAGAACTTATCTCTCGACATGGAGATCGTTATAATATAGTCTTTGCGCAATATGTTTTCTTAGTCGATTGCGTGAAAATCGCGAAATGTTTACGATGAATGGGCTGCGGAATGAGGTTATTAAAAAAGAAAGAAGGATGTAAGGATTACGGTTTTGATGTCTACACCGAAGGAAGCGAAAGCAATATTGTCTATCTTCGAATATATAAATTTAAGTGCGCTTTATACAATGTTTTTTTTTTTTCTATAATGCGTTTTTTATAATAGCGAAGATGAAATCATGGCTAACTTTAAAATTATTACCATTGAATATGTTACATAAACATATGTCTATGACAAATAAATCTTTCGTACTCTTGATATTGTTAAAATTCTTATTAGTAGTATAAATAAATCATTTGTACTCTTGATATTTGTAAAATTCTTTTCAATGATATAAAGTAATCATTCAAACTCTTATCAGTGATACAAATGATACAAATAAATGTATAATATACCATATAACATTACTTTATAATTAAAAAACGACCAATGTTTTTTTAATGATTAATACTTCACCCACAAAAAATATTTCTACGTACATACGTGTAAAAAAGCTTAATGATATGTCAAGAGAACGAAAAAGAAGAGTCTGAAGAAAAAAGTGGATAATAAAGAAGAAAAAAAAGAAGCAGAAGACAAAGAAGAGGGTAGTTTCTCAGGACTGTAAAGCCATGAAGATTTTCCTCGTCATTGTTACAAACTTATATGAAAGCAGGAACGACAATAAAGATATTACGTCCTTGCGGATCAGAAATGATTGAATATGCGTTGGAGCAAGTTAGCAGTGGGCGTTGAATTAAATATAACAAGCGGGTAAGCTTGCTGAAGGAGAAAGAGAGAAAGAGAGAAGGAGAAGAATGGGGTGAGAGAGGGGAGGGAGGGGAATGAATCGTCGTCGGATGTAGTTGCTATTAATGTCACCAGCCCTAACCACGGATCATGGGCACCGTAGAGAGAAGGGTGCATTCTTAATCAGGTATGTCTTTCGTTACAACTCCCTCCCTTTCTTCATTTCTCTCTCTCTCTCTCTCTCTCTCTCTCTCTCTCTCTCTCTATTTCTTTCTCTTCTTTGTCACCCTTCTCGTATTCGTTCCTTTCATAACAAGATGAGATAATAAAGCTTCCTACGTAGCGAACCCCAGAAATCTCATTCGACTAGTTAACATTCCATGCCCAATATCATTGTAATAAATGTACAGCAATATGGTACGTTTGCAGAGGCAGTAATGGCGGAGTTGTAACACAGATGCCCAGGATGATACGAAAGTAACGTAGCAAACGTTTTTCAGTTTCGTACGATGAAAAAGATTTAAAGAAATAGAATCTCGTTCTTGCTTTCTGTTCATCTAATATATTGTATTCCCATACATACATACATACATACATATATATATATATATATATATATATATATATATATATATATATATATAAATGCACCCATGCATGCACCTATCTAGATAGATATGCATCTATGTATCTATATTTCTCGATTTATCGTAGTATTATTTCGAATTTTTATTACTTTCATGGGTTATAACCCAATTTGCATTTGCGTACGAATTAATAACGCAATTTACGATGAAAATGTTTGATCGTATTAATAGCATACATGGTACGGATGTACATCATTTAAATGCATAATATAATAATTATAAGTAAATTGATAATAGGATCAATTGCACGTGTGCGTGAAACAATTGGTGTTTGTTAACGCGTGTGTATCTCATTTCATGAAATTTCAAGATTTTCAATAATTTGATTCCACGCGTCATCTTTTGTTTAAAATGGTAAAAGGGTTGGAGAGAGAGAGAGAGAGAGAGAGAGAGAGAGAGAGAGAAAAGACGGAGATAAGATATACCGATTGTACGATTCTTTCGCAATGCATTTTTTCAATGATCGTTTATTCTAGGATCGCTAATTGTTTTATCGTCTCGAGATTAATGGGATCGCTCGAGTGTTTTTAATTTCTACCGTCAAGGATGCCGCCACTTGCATCGGTTCTCTGCCGCTGCAGAAAAGAAGAATGAGATTCTCGTCTGGGATAAACGATCAGTCTTCTCTTCTTATCCTTGTCCTTTTTCTCTTTCTCTTTCTTTTTATCTTTCTCTTTTTCTCTTATTTTTCCGCAGAACACGAAGGCACGAAGGTTAGTTCGGCGCCGTTATTAAAATCGTAGAAATTCAAGAACGTCCGCGAGACGAATAGATGATCTTCTTCGAAAAATGCAACCTTCTCATCGAAACTTTTGAATCGTCTCTTCGACGAGATAAATCGACTTTAATTAAAACTCTTTCTTTCTTTCCTGCTCTCTCTCTCTCTTTCTCTCTCTCGCTCACTCTCTCAAGTGAGTGTAAATTTGAATACTAACGCATTGAATTTTGTTTTCCATACATCGTCGCACAAAGACTGTCCGTTCTTCACGGATTCAAGCTGCATCGCTTGTAATAACTCCCTGACGGGCGCTGTATGACGTATTTTTCTCTCTCCCTATTTATCTATATATCTCATACGCAGTTTACGTTGCATTGACATGACATTTCCTTTTGTACGATTCGACCAACGGTGAACATTTAACGATTCTTTTGCTTTTTTAGCTCGATGATTTATATTCTCGTTAAGTTAAAAAAAAAAGAGATATCCGCGAATATGAAAAAGAGCATATGGAAAAGAGAGAAAGAGGTAGATTGTGTTATGTAATTAGATAACGAGTTGTGAAGAAATGACGAAGTTAGAAGTATAAACCGTTTGTGACAATTAGATGATGGAAGAGTACAAGGAAGAAGAGAAATAGTTAAACAAGTAGAAAATGGCTCAAAAGTTTACAATTCCGTTGCTTGCACGAACGGAACGTAAAGAGAAGCACTAGTGGTCTAAAACGAGTCGAGAAACGAGACGACCTTTAAACCTAGGCACCCTTCTCTCTTCTTCAACTCCTCCAACCCTCTTCGTTGCTGTTATTGTCGTTACTACTATCCACGTTCTCAAGAAAGTCGTAGCAGCACGAGCGTTCTCTTTTATCCCCTTTTCTATTTTTTACTTTTTTCTTTTCTTTTTTTTCGCCATCTTTCGTTCTGCCTCTCTCGAAATGGCGCACTTTCGGTACGAAAGAAAAACTTCCTTCCAAAGTTACGACTACCCTTCGTGCACTTTCTTCGCGTAAGGACTACGAAACCCTGCTGAAAGAACTTTGGATCTACGCAGATTCTTTCGGTTGGTTGCAGGAAGACGAACAAAAAGGATTCTTGGATTTTTCGTGATTTAATTCGTCGATTATTAAGGTACTTTCTTAACTTAGCTTATGTAAACTAAAATACATAGATATGTATGTAAATTCATGGTTTCAATACAGCGTCATACTTATGCGAATAAATATATAAGCAAGTTTGATCGTGTATCAAAAATATAAATACACATCTCTTTCTGAAAAAGATACTTATACAAATTATTACTTATTAAACAATTATTACTGGTATTTTGAGAAAATTGAAAATAACTCTGACCTTTGAATGATCTTTCTTTGAAATCTCTGCGTCTTTTAGTTCCGGGTATAGTAATGTAAAGGACAAATGTTTATTTTGATATACTGACGTACAGAATTTCCTACAAGATTTTACATGCCCAGCCAATGGTAACAGCTGAAGTAAACAATCTTTCATGCTATTTCTATGAACAGATGTATTGATGAATAGTAATACACACATACATGGAAGATGATATCATGGATATCATAGAGATATGAAATGAAGTATAGGAAAAGAATGTATCTTTTTATCTACGTACTTCGATAGGATCGATATAATACAATCGATTTGGTCGATGTTTCGTAAAAACGTATTTCATATATATATATATATATATATATATATATATATGTATGTATGTATGTATGTATGTATGTATGTATGTATGTATGTATGTATGTATGTATGCATGTATGTATGTATGTATGTATGTATGATGGATTGTTAAAGTAAATTTTCTGGAGAATTTTTCGTAATAGTTGAAACATTCTCCTTAGATAATTTCTCTCATAAGAGTCATTCCACGTCAAACCGGACAGCTTTCTGACCACTAGTTCTCTGATTTTGAAATAAATTTTCTTTGATTAATTCTGTATAATATTTTAGAATTATAAACTGGAGGATTTATAAGAATTGTGTCAAAACAGCGATTGATTCACAGGCGACGCCGCGGGCGCCCGCGACGTGCTGTTTTGACACAGTTCTTATCAATCCTTCATTTTATAATTCTAGGCTTTTCTAGAGAATTGATCAAGGAATACGATGATATTTTTTTTAGCATTTTTAAAACTAACGAAAGTCTCGAAAACCACGTTTGAAAAATGTAATTGTTTATAACAAATGAAATGGTCAATTATAGTGGAATGAAGAAAATATGTCGTTGAAGGGTCATTCAAGAGCTACAAAACGCGTTTTTTTAGAAGTCTGTACGATGAATAGAACCGGAGATATGAGCAGTTAAAGGAGGGAGTGTTTTCGATTTTTCGGAAATTTCAACCCCGTGTAACTTCTAAACTAGGAGTGATAAAAATAAAATAAAAATTATTTGATCCATCATTTGTTACAGAGAACCTGTAAAAAAATTTATTTCAAAATCAGAGAACTAGTGGTCAGAAAGCTGTCCGGTTTGACGTGGAATGACTCATAAGCAATTTATTGATTCTTTCTTTTTTTGAATGATTGTATTTTGTGAAGGTAATATAGATAGCGGGAAACGATACAAATGATCGAACACAGTGTTCGGTTGGTTTATATAGCGAAAACAATTCCTGTTGTCTTTTATCTCCATTGTTGATCCGTCTGGCGAAATCCCTAGAACCGTTGATACGGTAACTTCAGTAAATAAGGGTGGACACAATGCGCATCATCACCACCATCACTACCATCGCTACCACCACCGCCACCACTACGCACCATCGTCGCTATCGCTCGTGATGCTAGTAGTGGTGGCGATACGTACAGTGGTGCTCAACTTTAATGTCACCAAGCGGTAGTCGATCGTTAGATCAATGCGCAACATCAAGCGAGTATTAACCCGAAATGAGCGTATAATGGCTGATGTCCGGGATTTGATGTTGCCAAGCGAAGAACCGTCGTGCATCCTATATGACCAACCCTTCTCTATCCTCTCATCCTCTTCCTCTTTCTCCCCTTTCTCTTTTACCTTCTCCTCCTCACTTTTAGTCGCTGGCATACAGGTTGCAGGATATTGAGTTCGCATTATGTACGCTTTCATCGTCGTTAGAATTAAGCGATACGTCGATATATCCGGCTTCGAAAGCATCCAACGCAGGTGTTGTACGCATTAGGTTGTTATACCATCATTGGTTATATGAAATATAAAACGGACGATAAATTTTTATTCTCTGACCTCCTCGTACTCTCCTACCTACTTTTACCTTATTGCTTTCGTTCCTGGCAAGGTCAGAATTTGTCGTCCGTAAAAGCCTGCCTTAGCCGAGGTGGCCTGAGATTTTATCGGTTGACTCTATTACTGTATCGGATCTAAAATTTCACGACTTAAAGAAAACACTTGGATTTTTTTTCTTCAGTTCTCGATTTCTACAAACTTATACATGTGTAGTATATATGCTGCTACTGTCGTAGTCTGATACTAAGATGTTTCGATTCTTAAAATTCCCAATATTGGCCCTTTTCTTTCTTTTTTCTTTTATCTTTTTCTTTTTCGATTTCTCTCTTTTTCTAGCACAACCTACTACGATATTGGAAAAGCTATCGGTGCCTTCTCATATACTCGTACTCGTTGGTATTCAATAGAACCGGACGAAATATTCGAAAGCAATTTCTTTATGATAATTCAATTTTTCCCGTTTGTAACTCGAGGCACCTTCCCTCTTTCTCTCGTTTTATACTCAACCTTCTCTTCGGCCACCAATGTCCATCGTTTTGAGTACAGAAAGGTCATGCGGTTTAGACATTCCTGACGTACATACCTACGTCCAATGTTCGCGAATCTTTTATCCTGCAAATCGTCAGATCCTATACGGCAATATTGCTACGAACAGGAGCCTCGATAAAGAATCCTGCGTTCGCCTTTCTTCTGAATTCATTTCGATGGAACCTCATAGACCCTTCTCATCTCGAAAATTCATAAAAATCGATCCTATCCGATCAATCTTTATTTACGTTTTTTCTTTCTGTCATCCTTTCTTTCTCGATACGAATTTATAAAACAACTATCAAAGTTGTTGAATAATATGTCACAGTAGAATCGATTTTACATATTTCAGAAATAAGTTTTATCAATATTAATAGGGCAATTTCAGGTAAGATGACCCTCGGTTAAGATGGTCTCATATTTGAAATGATCCGGTCTTATATTTTGTAGATGTAATCAGATTTTTCAGATATTTTCAATGATTGGATTGACAATTATTAACAAAACTTATGAACAGTGTTTTTATTTAATTAAAAAATTAAATAAGTTATTTGTAATATAGAAATTAAATAATCTCAAAAATTTTCTGCTTTTTCTTTAAATTATAATTTATTAACAATTTATCAAAAGGTGACTTATAAAAGATAACTTTTCCTGAGTACAGTGCATTGATATAGTATTTAAAGGTTATATTTATATTCGTGAGACCAAATATAGTCGTAGCATTATTAAAAGAACAAATCGATCATTAGTTCCTGACTCTCGGGTTAAGCGGCACGATTTTATCTGAGACAGTTGACTCATCATATAATTTTTATATTGTTACGCTCTTTACGACTCTATAAACCCAACAGCTTATAAGAGATGGTAAATTTTATACTTTGTGTTAATCATTTTTAATGACGAATATCTATTATGCTCATTCTTAAACGAATGCAACTAAAACAACCAGAACAAGCTGTGCCTTATGTAACTGAACTCATGTAATGACTTTTATGTAATGACTCATTTCTTCAAAATTCATTGTTATAATTTCAATTCGCGAAGCATTCTTTACCATGCATCTACCTCACGAGCTCCACGGGATCCATTAAAGAAATAATGTTCTCCCATTAATTTGCGGAAACGCTACGAACGTTATTTTGCTGAGGATCTCCAACGGTTTACGATCCTTATTCCGCCGTCCTTATTCATCATGACCAGTGGGTCTAAAACTCTAACAATTAGGAAGAGACGGGGGACAGATATTCCGTTCGAATTGAAAACCATCGCTGACTCGATGCTAGAAACGCAACTAAACGCGCTCTCGTAGTTGTGCCCTTTCGACGCAACAATGTGTGTGTTGTGATAAATGGTTTCATGATGGACGTTCAACATTTTTGGTCTTACGTGATCTTTGTAAAAAAGTTTTACGCGAGAAATAGAAATAATTTTTCTTTATGTCACTTTAAAAATCTATTTTTTTTACTTTGACCACGAGACTCTGAATCATAGGTCATCGTGATAGTCCGGATCAGATAATCCGCATTAGATGATCTTGTGCATGCAAGTTTCTCTTTTTTTTATAAGAAAATCTTTTAATTTTATCTTGATATTATAGTTTTTGATTTATCTACTTTCACAAATATATTTATATAATTTAATTGAATAATATTTAATTAAAATATTATGTATGTGTCGGTTAAATTTACAGTATACTGAAATTTTAAATAGAACTGGGTCATTCCTATCTGAGCACCCTCTATATCTATATATAAAAGATATATATAGAGAGTCGTTTTCTTTCTTTCATTCGCATTGGATTATATCGAATACTATTTCAATATACACAACCCACTTTATTTATCGGCGAGCTCTTTCCAGCTGATTTTTTGACACATACGCCGAAAACAACCCAACAGTGTGTCGTTCTCCTTGCTCGTAGAAATCAACGAATCCTCTTTCTCCTTTTCCGAAAACATCATTTTGTGTGTGTGTGTGTGTGTGTGTGTGTGTGTGTGTGTGTGTGTGTGTGTGTGTGTCTGTGTGTGTGTGTGTGTGTGTGTGTGTGTGTGTGTGTGTGTGTGTGTGTGTGTGTGTGTGTGTGTGTGTGTGTGTGTGTGTGTGTGTAGATAGATATATAAGTTATTTGTTCATAATCCATCCCGTATCAATTTATCTTAAGCATATCGAATCGCATATTAGCGAAGTTTCTCTCCCTCTTCTTATTTTCTCGTTTTCCCCATTTCATCGGAAAAAAGCACATCCTCTCGCACAATTGACATTATCCGATTATTTCAGGGGTCGTCTATATCCTACTAGGAACTCTTGCAGAGAACTCTTAGATGCATCTTAGGATTGCCACGAGTTTCGATTGTATTTTTGTAAGTGATGTTTACTGAGAAAACTTCGTTCACTTTGCGCTAATTGTCCGACTGTCTTTTATTCTTTGTCTTTATTTCTCCTTCTCTTTCTCTCCTTCTCTCTTTCTCTCTCTCTCTCTCTCTCTCTCTCTCTCTCTCTCTCTGTCTCTCTCTCTCTCTCTCTCTCTCTCTCTCTCTTTCTCTTCCTTTCTCTCCCTTCCCTTCCTCTCTTGTTGCATCACGAAAGATATCCATCGTATCACCCTTCGTAAAAGTTAGACAAATATATCTTCTCGTTCGATACTATACTTGGTATCCCTCTTCATATCTCATCTTCCAGTTCTTAAAAGATGTCCTCTTGAACGGTAAACTTGATAAACAAGCGATAAAAAGAATAACTTCAGACACAGTATAGTGGAAACACGAAAACGTCTCATGACTAAAAACAATTATATTCTCGAAAGAAACTCGGTAGACTTCAACTTTGAATAGAATGCCTATTATTAAGGTTAACATTCCTCTTTCGCATAATGAAAGATAAATATCCTACGCGGATTTAATACTTTACGCACGAAACTGCAACTGAGTTGAATTGCATAAAATCAATAAGGCCTGATTACAAAGTAGAGTAAAACTAAGTGTCCATTACCTTCACGCGTTTTAGTAAGTTGTTTGAACGAATAGGCACTTTTGACGGTATATATATATATATATGTATGTATGTATGTATGTATGTATGTATGTATGTATGTATGAATGTATGTATGAATGTATGTATGAATGTATGTATGAATGTATGTATGTATGTATGTATGTATGTATGTATGTATGTATGTATATCAGGATGTTACAATCGATTGGGCTTGCACAGGGTTATGGGTACTCTCGGATATACTTTCTCGTCCTTATTCGAAAAAGGATCGAAATTCGAATAAGTTAGGTAATACTTTCGAATATTAGAGACGCCAATCGCCATTTCCTATCGCAAGTTGCTAATTAGCACGCCAGATGGACAGAGCGTTTGCGGTAGTATTGGCTTAGTTAGCCAATAAGTCCTCCTCGTATATTGCGGTCACCGAGGGGGATTTAACGACGTTCCGTCGATCAGCCACTCTCGAGGTACCTCGTTTTCCAATCGACGATTTCTCTGCGGGGATGTTAGACCTTTGGGAAAGAAAGGAAGGCATTAGCGAACTTGTAATTTTAACTGCATTTAATAAACTTAGAAAAATAGTTCTGTTGAAATAATCGTAATTAGAAAGAGTCTATCGAAGAATGGGGCAGGCGAGGAGGGGGGAGGAAAAATAAAAATTGATTTTAATCTGTGTCGCCGTTATTGAAACTTATAAAGAATTTAATTATCGAGCCACTGTCGAAATAGCTGTAGTTCTTGATTGGTAACAGCGCGAGCGCATGCTAGAGAGAGAGAGAGAGAGAGAGAGAGAGAGAATGAGAGAAAGAGAGAGAGAGAAAGAGAGAGAGAGAGAGATGAGAGAGATCGAGGGACGAATGTTTAGGAATGCATTAACGACGGATTCGCGAGGATGGATGGAATGCGGAGAAGGATTTAGGTTCCGGCCGGTCGCAGCGTGTAGCCATCGGCTATGTCCACTACGAAATCGATAATTTCGGTTTAATTAGACGACATTCCGATCGCCATTAAGAAGCTGCAGCACGCGAGGTTCGAACGTTTCGCGTTTCGAAGGGAGAACGGCACGGAGAGTGGCTTGGTTCAGACTGATACGTCGCTGTCCTCTACGAGGACAACGAATAGAACGAATCAAGAGAGAAAGAAAGAGGGAACGAGTGAGAGAGAGAAGGTGGGAGAGAGAGAGAGAGAGAAAGAGTTAACTCCTGTGCGAAGTCTCCTAGATTATACGCCGGACGTTAAAACGGCTTCGAAATAGTTTCCGGAACTAATTTACTCTCTTTCATGCTCGTTCCTCTTTCAGGACAACGACAAGGAAGAGGTCGACGACAATGGTGTCGGTGTTAGCCTAGCTATGAAGCGATCTCCTCTTTATTTTACGTCCATGACATCCTACGAGAGAAATCGCTGTGCTCGTTAGCGCGACGTTTCTAATGTGAACACACCTTTCATGTGTCACATCGGATAATTACTGTTCAAGAATATATTTTATAACTCATACCGATATGACATATTGTATTTTAAAAAGGAAAGAATATATTGATAGTTGTTTAGCAATAATTATTTGTTTATTTTTAAAGTTTGTTTTTCTTTTTTTTTGTACAATACAAATAACATTGCAAATATATAATACAAAATTATATAGTTCGATATAAATTCGATATGCAAATTATTATTCAATTTAATAACGATTAACATATCCTCGGATATTAATGTTAATGATCTCCGACAATGAAGATTTTAACATCGTTGTGCTATTCTTTTTTACTTCTTCTTAAGAATTAATTCTCGATAAAACAAAAAAAAAAGAAAAACTTGTAAAATTTTAACTCAATTGAATTAATCAACAATCTCGTTTCTTTCAGGTGTCACAGTTCATCCTTCGTGAAAGCGATACTCCGGCAAGGAGTAACCATCGAAGTACATGAGAAAAGGACATGAACTACTCTCAAGGTAAGTGAGTGTATTAAAAATATATTAATCGTACAAAGATTAAATGAAATTTACAAAAATTTGAATGTTTTTGTAATGAATGTAACCTAACGTATTAAATGAAAGACGATCAGGATTGGTAGAAAAGTCAGAAGGAACAGTCGTAATAAAACACTGGTAAGCAAGACATGAAAGTGAAGTTATTCAAAGAAAACTTTGAAGTAAGTTTTGAAAGAAGACGAATGCATGTGTGTATATGTAGGCATTGTTTCCTGAAAGTAAAACTAACTGAGTAATCACGAAGTAGTCCCAATGCTCACAATTAGTAAACCCATTTCTAATATTATTCAGGATTATTATTAAACATCTATTATCCGTATTGTAACATATTTCTATTAATATTAATAAAAAAGTCTACATATATGAGAATGTAATTCTCAAGTACATTGAATAGCTTCGGGTTGGAAACAACATCAATATTCTTGCATGGATTTGTTGAAGGCATATATTCTCTCTCTCTCTCTCTCTCTCTCTCTCTCTCTCTCTCTCTCTCTCTCTCTCTCTCTCTCTCTTAATTTTGCTCTCTTATTTTCTTTTTCTTTTAACATATAGAGGAAAAAGTTAAGAAAGGAGAGAAGAGAGAGAGAGAGAAGGAGAGCAAGAGAGAAAGGCAAAGACGATAGCACACGAGCGGAGAGCTGAAACAGTTCGGAAATTCACTCAACTAATCAAATACCGCTAAAACCGCTAAATAAGTTAGGTTAGCAATCTACGTGCCTTGAATGGCAACTTCGAACTACCAGCACTGCGGCTGCGAAGCGCGTAAATGCTCGCGACTGCTGCCGCAATCCGCACGCCTTCGTCTTCTCCAACTATCTCCTTTCCCCTATCTATCTATTTTGCTCTCTCTCTCTCTTTCTCTCTTTCTCATGCCACCCTTCCTTGTACCTCGTATCTATCCACGAAATCCTTTAACGAGAAGCGAAGGGCTACTTCGAATCGTTCGACGTGCTCGTTCCGCTTTTCGACCGCACGCGGTACTTCGCGAAGTGAATTTAGGGAGAGAGAGAGAGAGAAAGAGAGAAGCAAAGAGACGATAAATTGAAACGACATTATCCTGATGTTCTTCAAAATTTCTCAAAGTGATTTTATTCGTGGAATATTATTGAGAATCATCGAACATTCTAAAATGTCGATTTTATTATATGAACGAATGTTTCTAAACAGATCATCGGATTTGTTAACATCATGTACCAAATAATGTAATAAGTTTTTAAGAGAAAATTTGTGATACTAATTGGATTAATACACACACACACACACGCGCGCGCACACACATCTCTTTTAGTAATTCCAAGTCTTCTTTTATCCACCCACACCGCTAATCGTCTCAATAGTTGACATTATCTCGCCGCTTACTTCTCTACCATCCTAAGGCTATGTGAGACAGACCGATAATACTTAAGCATCTTTCTCGGTATTTTCATGTAAATGTATCCTTGAGCTGGCCATTAGGTAAGCTACAAACGAGTGCCTTCGAAAGCAATAGAAAGAAAAAGCAAAAGAGAGAGAGAGAGAAAGAGAGAAAGATATGAAAAAGGGTCTTTACGACGGGCACTGAACCATGCGCGTTCTTTGTCTCTCTCATTGGCTTTTATGTACATACATACATACATACATACATACATACATACATACATACATACATATATATATACGGTAAAACCTCTTTCGTCTCCGCTCGCCGTTTCACGGAGGAGTAACGTCTGAATGGAGACGAGTATACAAATTAGCCCGATCGTTAGTAAAATCCATATTAACGAGAAATGTCGTCCATTCGGAAGAATAAGATCGTCCTTTTCTACTATTCTTTTTTCCTTTCTTTTCTTTCTTTCTTTCCATGTTAATTTCAATTTCCTATATTCACTGTGAGATGAAAGAGGATGAGAAAAAGTAAAAGAAATTAGAAGTCCTATGTTAATGCTAGCAAGTATTCTTTTGTATTCGACTCCTCTCCACACACTGTATTTCTCTCTCTCTCTCTCTCTCTCTCTCTCTCTTTCTTTATACTTCAGCTTTCTTTTGCACGAGTTTCGACTTTTGAATATATTTCAAGTATCTCGCTTAATGTCCAGCTAGTTAGAGGAATCCTCCCTACGCGTTCTGCATGCCTTTACAAGAGATCGAGACGAAGAAATTGTTATAAGGGTTATTTAATTGTTATTAAAGTGAAAGAGAGAAAGAGAGAGAGAAAGAGAAAAAGCGAGAGAGAGCGGGAGAGAGAGAAAGAGAGAGAGAGAGACAGAGAGATGAGAGAGACCATAAAGCATTCTTGCGAAGCTCGATTTACATCTTTCAATTTGCAGCTTTTTCCGTAAGTCAGAACGTTGTCCTATTCATATGCAATGAATTATTGATCAGAGTGATCTTGCGAATTTTTGTGATATTTATCGGCTCCTTTGTATAAAAATACGTAAAACGAATGAAATATTCTTATTATCAGAATTACTACCTACCATTTTCCTTCCGATGCATGTGAATTGTGAGTTGGATCAGTCGATGGAATAGACGGTTCTCGAATTACGAGCTAATTAAATATTTGTTTGACACTAACGTACCGCGCACGTCAAGCAGCATCGATTCGACATTTAACGAACACCACTACTATTCGTAGACTCTCTATGGAATATTCGAAACTTTAAAGACATGATCGGGTGTAGGAGAATTTTGGTGTTTATCGGCCAATTTGTTACGATATTATAGATCGAACAATTTTCCACGGCTTACTCATAAACTCGATAAGTTTAATTTGAAGAATTAAAGGACGATGATAACGCGAGCCTCAAGGTCGGACAGGCTTTTGAAACTATTGTATTTTATATGTTTGAAATGTTTCGACGAAAAAAGTATTAAATATTCGGCATACTTTAAATCCTTATTAAACTTTACCATATGAAATAGCACACACAAATGATACGTTCTAACAAATTCATTTTGGTATTATATGGATTCCGAATTAATATGGACTTTTTAATATCGTTATTACGTGCATATTTACGTTTACTCCCATACTGATAACGCACGACGATGTTCGTTATTTATATTTTTATTATTATTTAGAAATTATACCAGAAATGTATAATGGAATCGCAAAATAGAAAGCATAATATATGTTCGTGTTTGGAAAATTTATGTTGACTAATTCATCTAAACTTATGTACTTACAAAAACAAGAATACGAAATAAAATTGGAAATTTAAAAAAAGGAAAAAGTGAAAAAAGGAATACAGAAGTAAGTAACGAATTTAAGCCTCTTTAAATCATCACCGAAATCTATTCCAGTTTTTAAACGCATGGTCAATCGAATGAAAGCGAGCCAGGACCTTTTCCTTCTTCATCTACCCTCTAACGTAATTACAAAACTCGTTCTCTGTTAAAGTCAAAAAACTCTCTCTCTCTCTCTCTCTCTCTCTCTCTCTCTCTCTCTTTCTTTTTCTCTTTCTCTTCGGAAAACTACCCTCTTTTTTATACGATTACCGCGGAGGATATTTATTCAGACGATTGCTTTAAATCGTGACTGAGTTCCTCTCACAACGCTCAATTTATCGGGCCGATCGTTCTAGCCGAGTCGCGATGCCACGTCGATTAATTAAATTCATCCCAGCTCTTCCTCTCTTTTTCCTAATTCGCAAAACAATCGTTGCGTAATATTGGAAAATGGCCCGTTCGATCGTTATATAAAAATTCTCCGGAGCATTGAGCAGCGAAACGAAAGGGCTATATAAAATGAAGTGAACGAGGAACAGGGGAGAGGAAAAAAGAAAAAAGAAGTGGCGGGGAAAGGGGTTGGAGAGGAGTAAGGAGAGGGGAGAAAAAATGGTACGCGCCCGACGAATAAAGAGAATCGAAAAGAAGTCGCGACGTTGGTAGAAGACCTCTCACTACTTTTACCAACCATCCGGCTTATATATTGTAAATACCAAGTAATCTGATGACCTCCCGACGACGACGGTACCTTCATTACCGGCAGGGTACCATTGTTCCGTTGGTATAATTGAATTCCCAGGGCGACCGCTCTGCCGTAGGCAAGCACCCCTCCATCTAACCATCCTCTTCTTCACCATGTCTCTCTCTCCCTTTCTCCCCTCTCTTTCTCTTTCTCTCTTCCTTGAAAGGAACGACTCAAGGGAAGTACCAATTTTGCGAGCGAATTCTACGAAACCCTGATTTACCCCCATTCACTCGCGAATAATGCGATATCTCGTTCGCGAAAACCACGTCGAACCTCACCGCCCACTTCTTCTTCTTCCTCTTCTTCCTCTTCTTCCTCTACTTCCTCTTCTTCCTCCTCTTTCTCTTCTTCCTCTTCTTCCATTTCTTCCTCTTTTCTTCTTTTTCTTCTATTCCTTTTACTAGAACGAAATCTTTGTGACCGAGAAAGGTCAAGCTCGTCCTCAATTCCGAACGACTTAGATGATTTTTCATCCTTTTCTCGGTTGTTACTTCTTCTCATACACGCGGAAACACACACTCACACATACACACGCTCATCCACTCACTCACTCACACTGCCCATTTTGAACCACCCGGAAGATAACATGAACGTGTCTTTCATAGAACCACGAATAGATTGTATGGAATCAAACAACGCGATGAAATCTACCACGTTTCCATCTTTTCTTCAGTTCGACAAGATATTACACGATATTGATCTCAAAGAAAGTTATGAAAAAAATCTGTTATAGTCTATGAATAAATATGATAACAAGCTTCATCTAATCGAGGAAACGATTAGATCGCTAAACTGTACGAGCCGGAAGAAAAATGTTATCGCGTGCTGGACAAACTACAATCTAGACACATAAAAATCAATGTACTTATTTAGTAAAGTAAGTTAATTAGTAAATTGTGTCTGTACAATCCTACCCATCCAATAAGTATATAACGGGTATACATATAAAACGCCACATACACAAACCTGTCCTTTACTTCAAAATGAAAAGAAATATTTTAATCAATGTAAATCTACGAAGGTTTTGCCTTTTGAATAAAAACTAACATTTTTATTTATACATTTATTTATACACTTGTGAGAATATTTAATAGAAAAATAAAGGAAAACAAGGTAGAGGTCAACGCCTAAAGTAATAAAATTATGACGTATTAGTTTATCGCTTATCGGTCAATCGTAATTAAATGCCATTTACTACGGCGATACTTCCGACTGCGAGCAAAAGTGATCGCCTTTTTGTTGATATAATTGTTAATTACATCAGTTACGCTGGAAAGCCGATAAACGTAATAACAGAACCACGATTTTTGCTTTTATTCGAGAAAATAATTAAAACCCACGGAATTTACGATCATCATAACAAGGCATAATGCGGTAAATAATTCCATTCATCAATTTAATCAACCAAAATTATACATCGAACAATTAGGCTCGTAAACGTATATACGAGTATCAGCGATATCATAAAAATGTTCTAATAAATTTACGATCTACAAAAAAAAACTTTGTGATTGTGACTTTCTAATGATCAGTTAATTGCTTTAATCTTGCATGTCACAGGTTGACGCATAACATATCGTTATTCCTGATTTGTAATCTCCGAGAGAGAGAGGGAGAGAGAGAGAGAGAGAGAGAGAGAGAAGGGTGGAGGCGACAGACCATAACGTCCCAGAACACCCTAGGTGATCCTGCATCTGAGCGCTCTAACGTCATCTTCCTGATGCTTACGATCATCGCTGGCTAGTGGTGCGTGTCGCAAGCAAGGATTTGTGACAGGTTTGTGGCCAAGCTAGCCTTCTCTCGCTCTAGATGTCTCTTACATTGAAAGCGATTTAGTATTACTATTTTAATAAAGATAAGCGCTAATAAAGGAAACCGCCTGGCGCTCTTCCAAACCCACCTAAACCACTACTCTTTCTTTTAGAAAATTTGAAAAACATTAATTAGTATCTTTTTGAAATATACGACTTATTGTCTATCGTATCTCTTTTAATTTTTGTTTCGTTTCTTTTACGAAAGACGATCTCGCAAAGTAAAAATTACTTTTTTAACGTAACCAAACATTGTTTTTTAAATAAATTCCTCCTAAGGAATAGAATCTTCAAAGGCAACAATCTTGAGAAAAGAAAAATGAAACTCGTAATACATGACAGAAATTTCTAGTTCATTTCGAAGATACAAGTATCGAGGAAAAATATTTTGAACATTGTGAATTATTTGACTCATTCAAATATTTTCAAGTTAGTACTGTTCACAGCATGATGATGATTTTAACGATGCTATCACACTCGGAATCTCATGGGGAATCAATGGCGAGAAGTTAAGACGTAGCTACGAAGGCGATCACCTAGCATAATGTTCCGGTGCGGCGTAACTAATCGCACAATTCGGTATCATAACGATCGTCTTGACACCTGTAAGGTCTTCTCAAACTTTACTACTTACTTCGAACTTCTTGATCTGGAATAACTTGAATTTCCGTGACGAGAAGTCACATCGATCGCTAAACTCCCATAAATCATAATTATCGAGTTAAGTTAAGCGATGTATTAATCGCTATGATCAGCAAGTAAATTTAAATCGAGAGATTTTGAATACATTATATCATTCTCAGAATCGATTGGTTAAAGGTCAAAGGACGAATACGTATATCGACGTATGGTCTCTTCGTCTCTCAGCTAATTTCCATTAATCTACCGCGAATCAAATCCACTATGTGAACGCATTGGAGCTTACCATTCTCCTCTGAGACATTAACGCTGACCCTTCGAGGTCTGCATGTCTACTCTAATACACGACTATGTACGCACACGACGATAGAAACGTGCACGCGAGCGCACATTCACGGTCAGGGGGTGTCCTGTTCCCGTCATGACTGATGACCGGCATTACGATTTGTCAATAACAATTGTCCCGAGCATAACCGGCAAGCACAAACTGCAACTGATGGCCGACATCGATTGTCCACGTCGACGGTAACTGGTTCGATCGTCATCGCCTTCGATTTTGAACTATAAAGAGGGGGAGGAATAGGTGGAGGAGGAGTAGGAAACATCAAAACTTTACTGCTCGCAGCTGCCGCTCAAATCGTGAATTAGTTCTGTTCAACCAATCCAGTACTAATTGCTTGATGTCCCGTCGTTATTCTGTTCTCTTCTTGCTTTGCTTTATTTCTTTTCTTCTTTTTTATAATTAATTACGCAAATAATTACAAGAGTGTACAAGACTTTGTACTGATAATAAACAAAAAAAACATAAACATTGACATCGAAACGACATGAAACGGATTATAACGAATGAATGGAATGGCCCATGAACAGATCATTTGTTCTTTCTACTCCGCGGGAAAGTATATAACATTTCATTCTAGATTTTCGTAACGTCAGGACGGTTCAACTCTTAAGAACTTCGAGTTAAGAGAAGCAAAAGAAGTTAAATGAAGACTCACTTTCGCTTTTACGGTCGAACTTATTTCGCGAGAGTTTCCGAACTATTTCGATTAACCGCAAACAATAAAAAAAGAGCAAGTAAATGAAAAGAGAAAGAAGAGAAGATTCGGCAGCAGAGTCGTGGCAGGTAAAGTAGGAACACAGGTGGCCAGTAAGGAAACAATGGCGTTATCTGCCAGCCATAACAATGCTAACAAAGACCGTTAGTTCCATTCATCGTCGGAGGTAGAAAAAGATGAACGTTGACGCACCACCCGTACTGTTACAAGAGAGAAAGAGAGAGAGAGAGAGAGAGAGAGAGAGAGAGAGAGAGACGAGAGAGAAAGAGAGAAAGAGAAAACAATATAAAGAGAAACAGTTTTCGCTCGAGTACTGTTTCTCTTCTCTTCTTTTCTTTTTCTTCTCTCTCTCCCTCACTCTCTCTCAATCTTACTCTCTCTCTCTCTCTCTCTCACTCTCTCTCTCTCTCTCTCGCTGTCTCTCGCTCTCTCTCGCTGTTTCTCTCCCTCTAGCCGCTTTTTTATATTTCTATTTCGTGACTGGAAAATAATGTAGTTTATTTTAATGAGGCTCTCTTGCCTTTCCGCGGTCTTCGTTGCACGCGTCATTCTCCTTGGTTGGTTCTTTTGTCTTCTCCCTTTCTCTCTTCCTCACTATCTCCCTCTCACTCAGTCTGTCATACGGTTTTTTCTCACTCCATTCGAAAGAATATCAGACACCCCTTTCTTTCTTTTCTCTCTCTTATACGACCCAGATATCCTAGTCTAAAACAGAAAGCCGGTTGCAATCATTGAACTACCGATGTTGGACGCTTGTACATTTCTTTCTCTCTAATTAAAAATGGCAAAGCGTGTTGAGGCGCTCTCATTAGTGCGGATCTTATTCAATCTTTTCTTTTTTCGTTGTTTCCCCCTCTTTCCTTCATAGATGCCTTCATCTTTCTTTTTCTTTTTCTTCTTCTTATTCTTTTTATTGTATTTTTATTCTTATTCTTCTTCTTCCTTATCATCTTCTCTCTCTCTCTCTCTCTCTCTTTTTCTATTTTTTTTTATTCGTACGAACGTAAAGAGAAACTAAGGCAAGTTGCTTACGAAAATACACGTATTATGATGCACGTATCGTAATAAGTGTTTTGCGAGTTGCGTATTTATTTACACAGTTTACGATGAAACATAGTCTTATTTATTCTTATGTCAATCATTCGTTCTTTAGTTAAGAATATTTGCATATCCTCTGCTTTCCTGGAAAGAAATGAGCGAAACTGTAGTTGCCGTGCGAATTATGTGATTTGTTTCAATGCTTTGATCGTCAACTTTAATATGAAATGTATCGTCAAAGTTCAAGGTTCCTGGAATATATAAAATCAAAATCGCAATACCGTATCTTATGAGAATTGTTGTGTGAACGCTTTCATTGATGTACTTATTTATATGTATTATATATTCGATATTTATCGTATGACGCATCCCCGTGCGAAACCGGCTTAAGTCGAAAGGATTAAAAAGCCTGCTTTTATTCTCTAAAGAAGAATATGAAAAAGATCTGACAATAGGACGAAATTATTGTAGCTTCTATATTGGTAAAGAATTAAAAAGAATATTAAGGGCTGCTTGTGGCCTTAACAAATAACGATACTTATCGTTTTGTAAAAAAGACATTAATCTTTATAAAGAAATTAATCGATATGTTAAAATCGATATGTTGAAGGAAGAATAAAGTAGCTGGTGAATAGTAGAAGGTGACTGTATCTATACGAAAATTAACGTTCGTCAGTGCCAAAAGAGTACTGAGGAGAAAAGCTGAGGCGTGCTCGAGAGCCGCCATTGAATTAACTCCATTCATCAAATTGCTCTCGCATTATGCTGGATCACGTCTTAAATATGTAATCTCCTGCTTTCTCTTCGATTTTTTTAAGACGACCTACCGACCCTCCTCTTCTTTTCTCTCTTCATCTTTCTTCTTTTTTATTTTTCACCGAAGAGGATTTGCCGTTTGTGATTGAAATTCGTATTATTGTTCTCTTTGACAAATTATATTACTAAATACAAATTTCTTTGAAATCACTTTTAACCGGTTTAAATTTTTTCGGTACTAGCGCCGAATATATTCGGCATCCATTCGTTGACCTGTGTAATTGTTTTAGTGTTACTTATATAATTAATAGAATTTGATATAAATGTCTTTTAATATTAATACTGTAAACGACAATTGTTAGAAGAAACATTGTTTTATTAAGCATAGTTCTTATTTAACTCTTAAGAAATCTTCAAACAAAAGAGGACTGATCACTCGCTATGTGTGCATTTTCGGAATAGTGTTTCGTTCAGCGGGAGTGTCACGGTGGACAAAGCGCTCGTATCGAGAGGGTTAATATATTGACATTATTTAATATACACCGAATAACATATTTTTATAATATATATTTAATATACCAAATAATTATTTAATATAACGAAATTACATTCTTTGTAAATTATTTAGTTTGGAGTAAAGAAGAACGAAAGAATCGCAAAATTCGAGGAATCATAATTGGACGATTATATTTCGTTTTCTAAGAGAAAATAAATTTTTGTTTTCCCCTTCCTCGATTGGCAAAACGTTCGAAATGCTATTTCTCGTTGGATAACAGAAAGAATCCTTCGAGGGTTTTCCAACGTGACTTGACGAGAAGTTAGTGTTATTACCGTCATTGAGAGTGTCCACAAATGTCTCTTATATACGGCCCTTAATTTGCCCAAGAGCATGGACGGCGATTCTTTTACGATTTAGGGCTACTCATTCTTCGAATTACTCTTAAACAAAGATATAACGAATCTTTCTTTTTCTTAAGAGAGAAAGATAATAGTCCTAGATCGTTCCGCAGATGGATCATAATTCTGTTCGATGTTGAGTTATTTCTGTGAAGATGGAATTACAATTGTGAGATAATAAGATATTGATCCAAGGAAGACAAAAGTATCATTCTTTTCACAGTACAATAATGGTGAAACAATTCAATAATATACGATCTCAATATAATTAAATCCTAATATAAATCTTAATATAACTTTGTTTTTTGTTCACAAAAAAAATCGTGCACAAGTAATGACAATTGTAAAATCATAAGAAAATGATCGAAAAGACTAACAAAATTATTATTTATATAATTTTTTTCATAATACAAAAAGTAATGGTTTAACTATTAATCTTTTATAACCTGATTTTGTTCAAGCTCGGAACGAAAAAATATCTCAAACAAAAATTACTTGTTTTCTTTTTATGTACATTTTACAATTGTAAAAAACATAGTAAAAAAGAATAAATAAAATTTGTTCCGAACTGATCTTGGATCTTTCACTAAATAAAAAAATAATAAATATCATAATATTTCATCTGCGAAATTCGATAACTCCTGTTTGATTTATTTTTCTCAATAACGTCATTCGTGATAAAACTATATAATGATATATTTTAAACATCTGATATATATTATTAAACTATAATACAATATTATTATACTATATTAAGTATAACTTAGACTTTTAAAAAACATTTAAAAATTCGTATACGAACTAACAAATAATTTTATAGTGATAAAATGAAATAAGATTTAGAATATTTAAATAGTCGTACATTGTATATGGCTTCAAAATTACATGACGTTATAGATAGTTAACAAGAACAACGCCTAAGTCTCAGATTATCGATTTTGTCAACATTTTGTAGGAATATAGTAATGGTATAAAAGTAATAAATGCTATTCGGAGACGCTGCATTAATTAGCTGTTGAAGAAAAATCGTTTTCAGATTGGAATATTATTTTTCTGTTTTTCAAAATTTTTTCTAACTACTAAATCAAACTAATACTGAACGGATGATATACTTTCGTGGTACCAAAATAATAAAGTAATATTTAAGTGGCGATTTCTCGTCAACAATTGAGTAGTGCATATCCGAATAATGTTTATTACTTCTATACCAATACTACATTCTTTTGGTACAATTGATGACCCCGGGACTTAGCTGTTGTTCTTGTAAGTGATATCTAATTGATCGTAATACATTTTTCGCACCGGTCACGTAAAAGTACTTTCCGTATTTTTCATTTTATTCAATTTCGTTTATTAGATTTAATTTTAGCAATTGAGTACAGACGAATCACTAGTTAACTGGAAATTGAAAATATTCGCAAACGTATCTAATAATTACGTATCAAATAAAACGCAGCTAATAATACTATAACTGCATTTAATAAAAAAAAAGAAGTATACAAAAAGACGTGCATTTACGTGATCGGCCGTTATGTTATATCATGGAAAATTCCTATGTATGTATATACTTTTACGTGACCCGTTGTAAAATGTGTTAATATAGTTTTTGCGTTTCGAATGGATCATGTACAAAAAGGAATTATAATCACGGAATACTGGAAAAAAATAAAAAGATGAAGTAGACGAGAAGAATGATATTATTCAAATCTTTCTAAAGCTACATTCTACACTCGGGTTCATTGGTATAACTAGTAGAAACCGGATTATCGAACTTATTACATTAACTCTAGTCGTAGGCACTCTTACTTGCCATTAAGATAGCACCAATCTAAGCTCATAATGAAATCTAAATGATATCACTGCCGGTAGCTACGGAAGCAAATGGTAAACGTGGTGGTCGTGTAAAGACAGGTAACTATACGACGACTGGTCCTTATTAAGGGCAACGTGTCGCGTATGTTCGACCTGGCTAGTCTTAATCTAACTAATTTTTACCTTCTCCGTTTATTTATCAACCAAACGAACGGTTTCAAATGTAAAAGTTTAAAATTTATACGACTTAATCTAGAATCCCTTTATTCCTTTCTTGATTATTTAATCGATAGTTCGAACTAGTTTCACTCGATCGATACAATCTTTGAAAGTATTTTTCTCGTCATTGCTCATGTCAACATTTTCTATTTGAAAATAAGGAAATAAATAGGGGCTGTTCTATTCTAAAAAATAATTCGATATCGGATATTCCGTAGAAGTCCATCGATCACAGCTCCTACAAGAAACATTTACCTGACATTCGTCTGATCAGATGGTGGCTAGCACAATGGTAGTTTAAAAAGAGACACCATGTGATGGTAGGTCACCAACGAAACAAATTGAGTTTTTGATGACGTTGCTAACCTGGCTATCTGGTCTCTTCTGTACGGTTACGGAAAAGAACACGCGAAATTTTTGCCGCGTCGCACTTCGTCCGACAATTAAATCGTGCAATCCCATCGAGTACCAAACGCGACCCAATTTACGATACTAAACGTGTGCGTGTATTTCCAATCCCTCCCCACCCCTCACCTCCCTTTCTCCCTTTCTCTCTCCATCTGACAATTCATCTCTACAGTTCACCCTTTCGTCAATCGAGCGCACCGACAATAGACGGCTTCGACTATCACGAATCAATTAACCGTAGTTGACGTAGCGAAACCAAAGCGTCATTATCGATGTGGGCTAATGTGTAATGTTTCAAACGTTGAATCGATACAGAAATTCGTTGATTTGTGTTTTAGAAAATTGAAATAGTTTTTAAGTATAAAGTAATCTAGATCCGTGCTTTTCCTATTTTTTTCGAGAAAAAAGAAACAAAAAGAAAAAGAAAGAATGAAAGAAAGAAAATAATTTTATCGGTCATAGAAAACCGTGAAGATTCGAATAAAAATGTTCTAATTATATGATACATATTTTCTATACCCATACATGATCTATATTCTGTAATTTTTACAATACTCATATTGATGTCAATAAAAATGTTTTGTTCTCTCTTTTCTTCGTTTCGTATTCCAAGATTTCAAGAATAGAGATTCTAACGAGTCGGCATGCCGTAGGGGATAAATAGATCTGCGTAAGCTTCATTTTACACGGTTTCTTCTAACTTTCGTTTGGATAAGATTTATGCTCTCGGTTCTTGCGATTCAACGTTCGATATACGTCTTATTCTTCGAAGTATCCTAGATTGTTCTCTGTTTACCGACAATAAGGCAATTCAATTTCACGCCCACGCGGATCTCGCTGGCTTCCTTCCGGAATTCGATGTTCCTTTTGGTTCATGGCTAACCTGGAAGAGTAAGGAAACGAAGATGGGAGGAGGGGAAGGTGAGGGGCGAAGAGAAGAGGGGTCTATGAAAGAGAGGGTCTATGAAATGCGATTTCCACTGACCTAAATGCACGTATTCCAATGTTTGCTGTAGGTGGATAAGGCGAGACGATGGTAGATCGAAAGTAAGAGAGTGATAGAGGGAGAGGATAAGATGTAGGTAGGTACACTCTGCAATCTGCATATCGATTTTTCTTGGAAAATGTATTATTCATGAGAAAATAGATCGTACTCGTGGAAACAGGGTGATCCGTGAGATCGCGATACCTAGAGCTCATTTGAATCGGCTAGCGACCACCGAGACACGCCATCTTCTCGTTTTCTTTTCGAAAGAGAAGATAAAGAATACGTTAAACAATGACCTTCGAACTCGGCCTTCCTAAAAGACTCACTTGCCTTTCAACTTTTCTTTCCCATTTTCAAACACATATCGATCTATGAACCAACGAATAAAAAAATCTCTCATAATCCACGTGTTTTATGTTTTTGCTTTCTTCTTTTTTTTTTCAAAATATAGCCGGAACGAGGATAGAAATTTTGTGTGAAGATATTACCGTGTAAAATTGTAAAGTCTTGTTTTCCGATTTAACGAAAAATTTTACTTTCATCCAAATCGAGGAATAGCTATATCAATCATCGTGTTTGCTCATCTATCTAAAGGTTCGACCTCGAATCAATAACTCTCTTTTCTCTCTCTCTCTCTCTCTCTCTCTCTCTCTCTTTGTCTTTCTCTCTATCTCTCTATCTTTCTATCTATCTCTCTCTTTATGTATATACATATAACTATATACATATATACATATATATATATATATATATATATGTATATATATATATATATATATATATATATATATATATATATATATATATATATATATATAGTTTCTCTCATTTATCATGTATTTGAGACGAAACGCAAAGCGTTTTGAAAAAGTCAATCGATCATCCGGCCTCTCTATAAACGCACGTACCCTGTCAACGTTCATAAATTATCCTGGACGGAAGCTGTGTGTTGTCGCGGGTCACCCTCGTAGGCACGAGGTGAGATGAGCTAGTAAAAAGAAAATTGCAAAGGTTGGAGAAGGGTGGAGAAGCAGAAAGTACTCCCAGTACCGGAAGGTGCGAAAAAGAGACCCGATGCATACTCGGAAAAATAAAAGAACTTCCGATGTCTCGACTACAACGATGACGACAGATCATTCGTTTGGAATGCGCTTTATTATGAGTATCATTTGTTATCTCTTTAAAAATGGTAATACCGGTGGCGTTTGAGAGTTGGAAAGAGCGTGGACAAAGAGAATGACGAGCGAAAACATTTATTTAAAAAGTCTTGCAAACTAGATACGTCTTTAGTGCTATCTAATCCTAAAAAATATTTTCAATCTCCTTTTTGTTATTATATACGTATAATCTAATCATAAACAATCATATACACAACTAATACACGTATATAGTGACACAAAAAATGAAAGATATTATAACTCATACTAATACTAAGTTTCATATATGTGTTGCGTATCATTAAGTCATTAAATTTGTTATATTAAATTTCGTTAGATTTCATTTATTGATAATAACTCGAATGAAAGCTAATTTAAATATGACAAGGTTACATCGATTAAACTGTAAATCGCATAGATTTTACAATTATTCAAAAGGTGCGCCGTTGATTTAAAAGTTTGAGTTTGGTGTGGCTGGAAAGAAGGAAAGATTGGATTAATGCAGAGGCATCGTTCCTCTTTTGGATTCCCCGGAGTCGGTGAATGTACTAACATCATTTCTCATCCAAGAAGATGGAACAACGTCGTAACATAGTAGTAAGCTAAAACGATAAGTAGAGAAAGAGAAGAAGAAAGAAAGAAGAGAAAGAGAGAGTGAGAGAGAGAGAGAGAGAGAGAGAGAGAGAGGAAAAGCGGGTGTGGCATGGAAGGATAGGCCAGCTGCGAGGTAATCTGTCAATTTATTATACGAGTCGAGACTCTTACTGGGTTAGCAGAGCGCGTATTCAGAGACCTGGTTATATTATCTCCTTCTCTCTTTCTCTTTCTCCCTCGAGAATTTTCTTCCTCGTAGTCGTAGTAAACGGTTTAGTGGTCACGTACGTCCGATAATGTCTTAGAAGTCTAAGAGACATGAAACCCTTTTCGAGCGACATGTAAGAAATTGACTATCGAAAATACAAATTTTTTTTTTACATAAAGACATACGTACAACACACATATTGATAGATTCTTTGATTATTTTCTTATTAAATTTAGACATAGATTGGCATTTATCAGTGTAATTTAAAATATCAAAGCTAGATATGTTTCTCGATAAGAATGATAGAAGCTGATAGATACTCACGTTGTCCTAGTTTACGTTAAATTCTATCGAGGCTCTAGAATGATCCTGAAATCAAAAGCACGACACAATCGCAGGAACGTATCGCTTGTATCTTGTACCATACGTATTTATTGCTCCCTCAGATACAACGTTAATACTGTGAGTTACGATCTTCACATAGCATGGCTTTCGCCATACGCCTTCCTCCAAACCTGGAAATATGATACATATAACATACATACCTACATAGGTATCTCGAGATGCCTGGGAAATATTTGATATTCGGTCACATTTTACATTCGCTTCTAAGAAATGCCTCGAATTTTTCCTTCGTACCGATATGTTTGGTAAAACTTTTCGGGCATGACCTACATATATCCATAGATCCATATATCGATGGATTCACGTATACGACTCACACGAGAAAGCACCGTATTTATTGATTCGCTTCTGTTATCGAAAGTGTCGTCGGGAAAAGTGAATCGCTTCCTTCGAATAGTAGTAATCGATTGCTCGAAAAAGAAAAAGAGAGAAAGAGAGAAAGAGAAAGAGAGAGAAAGAAAGAAAGAGAGAGAGAGAGAGAGAGAGAGAGAGAGAGAGAGAGAGAGAGAGAACCGAAGTAGGATAGAAAACTTAAGTAGCTTTCGAAAGCAGAATCCTCGTGCTTCGTAGAGTCACGTGCAAATAAAGTGCTCAATTAATCGCTTGTCAGCTAGGAAAGTATAATCGAATCAGCTTTCTACGATGTTAATAAACTTTGTCAAGATGAGACGAGACAGGAGTTACGTCACTTTGAACATCGACCGATTTCATAGCTCCTACGCGAATATGACAAAATTCGAGGGGTAGCCAGGGAAATCCATTAAACGAAGAAGAGAGAACTATGGTGGAGTAAGTAAGAAGCATTACGAGATGATATTAGACCTTTGTACCGTTTTCCCTTTCTCTTATGCCTATCTCCGATTCTATCCGCTTAATAGATTCAACGATATTATTGAATTAGTTTGGATGAACGAAACCTGGCAATTTTGTGGGCTTAACGGGGTCTTGGTTCTGAAGGAATATGCTTGTATTAGCTTTTAAAATGGCCGACCATTTTAAACGTCCCAATACATTTTTCTTCACTATCCCTGTCTCTTTATAAAATTAGAAATATTTATACAAATAAAATCATACCGATTATAATAGATTATACGCAATTAAAAATAAAAATAAATAAAAACAACTAGGATCGAAGAAAATTTATTACTGTCGCATCTAATATGAATTGATGAATATAAATTATCTTTAAACGCGTATCTATCTATCTATCTAGTATACAATGAACTTGTATAAAATAGTCATTCAAGTTTTTATGATTTACTTTTAGAACATAATAAGAATGAATGATAAGCGTTATGAGTAATTAAATACAATGAGACGGTTAATTAGTACTTGAAAAATAAACACTCTTGAAATAAACGCTTGAAGTGATCGTTTTCGCGGTTGCGTATAAAATAATATTTTTTTGGTAAGAGAGATGAAAGGTAACTGCATAGATGAATCTACCTGTACGCGAGGCGCAAAGTACCACTTCGTCATTTCCTTATCGTAACGGTTATATTCCTGCAAAATTTTCTAGTTTCTCAACGTACTCGTGTGCACTCTTGACCTTTCCTTAAAAGCTCAACTTCTCCTGGTAAGAGTCAAGTGTATGATTTTCTACCGTGGCAACGTGCAAAAAAACGTGCCTTTCTTTGATAGAAATATACAGGTGTAAATGAGATAACGTCGAAACCGAAAAGAAGTTTAGGTATGTGCAATATTTATTACAGCTTTTGGAACAAATTTTTATTTCGTGTTTTGTATGTCGGAATAAGTACATACATATAAGTACATATACTTATTAATATTTTTTTATTCATACATATCATTGACCAAAGTTTTTTCTTTACGAAGAAGGAAAAGAAAAGTTTTTATTACCTTGTTGTCATTGGACGGAAGAAGGTTTCGAGAAACAAAATTACGGAATCCCACAAGAGAACGGCTCGTGAGATTTCTGGATTTTCCGGTTGTCTTTTCGTTTCGAAAGATCCCTTCGACCCGTCACTTAATAATCTTTATCCTCTAATTCTACGGGATACGTAAAGTCGAGCGACTAAGTCGCTGAGATTAAGTTAGGAACAAGGCAAGTATGAGGGAAACGCGCTATGCTTCTCTCACTCTTTCTCGTATCTTAGCGTGTACGAAATCGATGAAAACAAGGTCGTATCTAGGACGTTGAAATGAGATTACGTCAAATTTCAAAACGATCGAACAACGAGATCACACGGTGCATTTTAACTAAAAAACAAGAAAAAATTGTAAAATATTCAATGATCAGAATCGTCAATTGGAATTACGTTCTATTAAAAAAAAAGATAAATAAATAAAATGAAATAATAACGTATATAAAATTTAAACGCTTTCGCACGATTCGATACAATAGTCGATATAAAAAATTAACCATACGCAAAATTCGATTTGCCGATCGTGTTGTCGCAAAATTTTCATGAAATTTCCACAATATTTTACATTCCTCTCAAACTTAAGCTTCCTAAGGATAGAAGAAATAATCGAAGAAAGAGAAGAAGAAATGAAGCCAAAAAATCAACGTGAACAGAACACGCCGTACTTATCTCCTTGGGAAAGCTGAAAAATCCTATCCTATCCAATTCTATCTAGAGGCTACGTAACGGATTGTCAATCTTCGTTCTATTGCCGAGGCGAGGAAGGAGAAAGAGAAAGAAGAGGAAAAATAGAGAGGAGGAGATTGAATGGAAGGAGATAGAACATTTATCTCAACATTATTCCCTTTTACGAAGGAGAAGAAGATCGGAGCCTTTCGAAAATCGTTTTAGGCTCGTCCTATGGTTTTCAGACTGCGTAAGCTTCTATCGGAGAAAGCGAAATCAGCACGGCTAATAATTACCACCCTTCGAGAGTTTCTTTCCTTCCGTATTCGAAGGACGACGCGCACCCTTCACTACCGCCATTTCACGCGTGGCTAACCTGGCACCGCGTGATTTCGAATAGCTTCGAATCTTTTCTATTGAGAGTGAAAAAGAGAGAAAGATATATATATATATATATATATATATATATATATATATATATATATATTCAGATTACGTTTCGTTCAACATCGATTAATTATTCAACTTCAAGCTATCAAGCTCAATGATTTCTATTCTCTCAATGAAATAATTCTCAGTAAAACCTTTTCAGAATTATTTATAATAAAAAACTAAAAATTACTTTTGTTTTAGAACATCTTTTTTGTGCCATTTCTTCTTTGTTTTTTTTTGTTTTTCTTTTTCGAATTTACTTTTTTATTCCATTGTTCTTTCCTTCATCCCTTCGATGTTGTAATTTGGTTTTCAATAGAAAATTCCTAGTATATCAAATTCTAATTCTTTTCTCTTTTTATTTAACAAAGTAACATTTTATTTTTTTCTCCCAATATTAATCGTTGTGCCGGCTAACATGGCTTCACTTTTCTGCGCATTGAAGAATTCGATGTTAGGGAGAGTGATGGAAAACTTTCATTTCCCAAGGTATCCTAATGGAATAATTCACTTACACATAGGCTCGAGTCGGGAAAGAGCCGGGAGGCCCGAGAAGCTACTAACGGCCAGGGTATTCTTGAATTAAAGTGGGCGTATGAGCATCCTTCTCCTACCGTCGGATGTGTCGAGTTATAAAAGATCGTTTCGGCTGGAGGCACCCTCAGATTGGCTATTAAAACCTTCCATACGAAATATCTCGAGATCGTGTTCGCCTCTGTGATATCATCCCCTTAACATCGACTACTGAGTCCATGAAGGGTTGTTTCCAATTTTCCTAAATTACACGCACAACGATGCGACCATTCAGTACATATGCACGTATACATACAAGCGCGAGTATGACTATGACCGCTAAACTTCGTTTTCGGTCCTTCCTTTCGAACCACGAATTAATGTTTTCGCTCTTACGCGTTACTCGCATTCGGTTTATCAAGCCTATATAGGTACTCTGATCGAAGGAACGTTCATTTTACTGTTATATCTAATCTTATTTGTTTTCTTTTTAAAAAAATATAAACAAGTATCAGATAATAGAAATTATTTAACTTATAGTAGGGAAAATAAGTAGAGCAAAATAGTGTAAAAGAACGTAATATAGTGTACTTTAAAAGCTATATAATAATATACAGTTTTATTATATGTTAATTATGTAGTAATATATGATA
This sequence comes from Dolichovespula saxonica, assembly GCA_911387935.1. Lineage (NCBI taxonomy): Eukaryota > Metazoa > Arthropoda > Insecta > Hymenoptera > Vespidae > Dolichovespula > Dolichovespula saxonica. Next base: position 12,132,507 of record OU426994.1, on the reverse strand, counting down.
TGTAATAATATTGATTTTAAGGAAATTTTATAGAAGGAATCATATAACGTGTTGTGTACGAAAGAGTTACAGTGGATATACATTGTAAATATACTTCGAGATTAGCTAAAGTGTTGGTATTAGTCTTACAACGAAACGCATAGATGTGTGTGTGTGTAAACAATCGTGAAAACGTGATAGAGGAGAGATTATCCAAATGTGGGACGCGCTAAATATTAAAATATTAGAGAAATTTACATATCTATTAGAAGAGTAAGAAGTGTGTTACGAAAAACTATTATATTCGAAAGTAGGTTTTAAGCTATGATAAAGAATAAGAACGGTTTACTTGTGTCGTAGAGTTGAATGGAATTGCATTGTATTGTATACAATCGTACAAATATAGTAACGTTAAGTTATCGAGTCGCATGTGATAAACTGTATTTTATTGGTTGTATATATATAGTTTCTAAATTCAGATTCGACCGCTATCGCTGAGCAGAATAATACCTTCACACTGGATAAAAACTATCACAAATAAAAACTATCTCAAATTTAATTATTATAGATCGTTGATCAAACTAAGGATTCTTGGATTAACCCTTTCGGTACGAGCATCAGATATATCCGGTATCTATCCGATGACCTGTGTGTAATTGTTCTAGTGTTACTTATATAATTAATAGAATTTTATATCAATATCTTTTAATAATACTAAAACTATAAACAACACTTGTTAGAAGAAACATTGTTTTATTAAGCACAGTTCTTATTTAACGCTTAGGAAAATCTTTATATAGAAGAGGACTGATCACGTGCTATGTATGTATTTTCAAAGCGGCGACTCGTACAGCGGGAGAGTCACGGCGGACACAGTGTTCGTACCGAAAAGGTTAATAATCCAAAACTGACACTTTCTTCTGAGGATTTGATTTTGCCTCCCGATCCGTACGCACACACATGCTATTTCAATCGCATCTGTAATTATTGTTAATAACAGAACATCTTCTATGCTTTTATAAGATATCACAATTCACCGAACTAACGCCGTTCGCTAAATAAACCATTAAGTAATCGTTGATTGATATTACCTCTTAAATTTTCCCCTATCACAGTATCGATCATTTATTTTCTCCTCATAAATAATCTCGGTACATTCGAGAAACTTCTTTTAAAAGCCAATGATCTCATATATATATATATATATATATATATATATATATATATATATGTTGAATTAAAATCATTGGAGGGTCGAAATGATTGTATCATGCGTTTGCGTAATCATGCTTCTATCTTTAAAGAAATCCGATTGATCTATTCAATACGAGAATCGTAGACGTCGGCAGGGTAGACACTGCCGAAACAATCGAGTCAATTTCACGCTCGATTCATCACGCGTCTTTTGCATACTTAATCAGGGTTGTCTTCATCGAGAAGCTAATTACATTTTTGTTGGAAGGCTCGGTGAGAAGGAAGAAGTGCGAAAGAGGAACGATGGAAGGCAGAGAGGTTGAGTTGCCAAAGAGGGTTTCGTTTCGATATTCTATCCCGTTGGTTGCGCGTCGTAGTAAGAAGCGGATCTTCATGAATACACTAATAGCACTAGGTCAACCTCCTTCGGGCTATGCTCTTCCATAACGACTACTTACACGACGAAGCTTCTTAATGAGAGGAATATCAACGGTAGCTGCGACATTCCCTCACGAAACTAGGCCGTTGCAAGACTTCTTCATCGATTTTTAAGAACGTCCGAGTTCTTTTGAGCCATTTTTTCTTTTCTCATTTCTTTTTTTTTCTTTCCTTGCGATGACCCCTTTCTCTCTCCCTCTCTCTCTCTTTCTTTCTCTCTCTCTCTCTCTCTCTCTCTCTCTTTCTCTATCTCATTTTCTCTCTTTCTCTCGGTCTCTCTGTCGTCCTGAAAGAATGACCCAAAATTGCAGTAAATGGAAAACGTTCAGGTACAAACATAGAAATAAAATAATGAGAATCTATCTGTGTAAAAGAAAAGAAAATATATTGCAATAAAAATTTCATTGAAATTACGATATGCTTACAATTATATGTAATTTATTATAATTTTATTTAAAATCGTATAAATATACATACATACATATATACAAAATTATTTTCTCCAACGTATTATCTTATTTATTTAAATTATTCTTTATTTTAATTATTTCAATGCAACGTAACACAGAAAATGGGATATTATTTGAATGAGCAAAGACATTATAGTTCTAGTTCGTATATACATTTGTATATCATTGAGGATATAAGTGAGCAAATTTTCCGCCACGGATTACACGATTCCCGCCATCAATCAATTTGTTTTCCTTAGTATTTCAGATCACTACCTATTATTTCAAATTTAAAAATAGCTGTACAGCTCATAAGATTTTTTTTCACACCTTAAAACCCTAGTTCTGCCAGGCCAATTTTGAGTTTAATTGAAACAATTTGCGCATTGCATGATTCATGAATTTTTTTTTAGTGACAGAACTAGAAGTGTCTTTTCAAACCTACCGATTATTATTTCCGAGACTTCAAAGAATATACAATATTTTTTTGGAAACAAAATTATTCATTTTGTATAAATAAATAGCTATTCAAAGTGCCCAGGGTGTAGCGCACTCCAAGTGCAGAACCTGAAATTATTTTGAGGTGTGCACAACTAGGGTTAAACGATATAGGATAGAGATAAATAGAATGTAGATATTATATCTAGGATTACAAGGAAAAATAACGCATATCACATGTTTTCATTTTCGTGATATTCTCCTTCAAAAGCTCTGAATAACAATTTTTTTTTATCGAGAATGTTTATTTGATTTTATTTTTGTACGAACATAAGTATAAATGAAGATATAAGTATAAATACGATATCTATGAGCAAAAAAAAAAGAAATAGAAAAAGGACAAGACAGAAACAAAAACCGTAGAGTTCACGAAACACGACGGTGGTATTAAATAGTGGGAATTGTTTTTTTCTATCTTAATGGAACAGGAAAGTAGGGGGCGCGAGTAGCCAGTTACACCCCCATCTGTGCTTGAGGATATTATTCTTTGGTGAACATGTTTTGAAAATAAAATCGCGTTTTTCTCTAGTGGCTATCTAAGTATTGTTTATTCATATTGATCGTGCTAGAACTTGTACAGAATGGAGTAACATTTAACGAAATCAAAGCCTGGAGGGTAATTATTTTAATGAATAATCGAATCGCCGCTTTGCTTCCGATCGTTTTAGGTCATGCGTGACACAGCGACGTTTTGCAAGAGGAACGAAAGGTATAAATCGTCTCTGACCTAACACGCTTTTGGTTCGTTCGTCCGCTCTAGAAAGAGGGTGAGAGAGAGAGAGAGAGAGAGAGAGAGAGAGAGAGAGAGAGAGAGAGAGAGAGAGAGAAAGAAAGGAAAAAGAAGGTTTTCTTTACATGGTTTCACGTGATTCAGTGGTACGCTTTTACTCGCGTACTTACATATCTCCACAAACCACACGTGTTACTTTTTCCCTATACACGAAAGCGAAAAAATAAAACATGAGAGAAGTAGTAAGATCATCATTTAATCATTGTGACACCTTTGATCGCATAAAATCGCCTTTTTACCGCTTATTCGACTAAAACTGGCCAGGGAAAAACAAAGAAAGTGGATTGGCTCGCCGTTTCATTGGATGAGCGTTGAAAGTAAAAGGGGGAAAAAAAGAAAGGAAAAGAAGGAGGAAAGTGGAGAAAGCCCTCGGTATAAGAGAGAGAGAGAGAGAGAGAGAGAGAGAGAGAGAAAGATAGGGAGAACTCAATTCCGGTGTAGGCGAATAGCCTATTAGAATCTGCCTCGCCTAACTTGGAATTAAGTAATCGTTGTTTGCATATTAATTGTTCATTATGACTTCGGGCAACAGCCTCCGGTAAAGTTAGCAGGACGAGAAGAGCTTGCTCGGAAGTGCGTTCGATGCCCATAGTTGGCTACCAAGTCAATGCTTCGTTGCAACACGGAGGAAATTCGTGTAACGACACTCTACGCTCGCCTATAGTGATCATTCTCTCTCTCTCTCTCTCTCTCTCTCTCTCTCTCTCTCTCTCTCTTTATCTCTATCTCTCATCATCCCTTGATCATTTCTACCTATTTTTGAGTCTTCGATATTTTAGATCAGATCATTATATTTCCTACCTCTGGGAATAATTTTTCTTTTTAAATTCTTCACTTTATGCTATTTTAGAAAAGAAAGAAAATGTATTTTTAAATTAATATTCTCATTATTGGGGAGAGGATAGGAGAAATCGTTTAAATTTTCGCCATAATCTTGCCTATTCGTTCATTACATTAATTAATTCAAATGTCGTTGATATATTATACATATTTGTCTAAAATAAATAAAGTCAAGAGGATCGTCGAATTCGTTATAGATGTAAGAGTGACATCAATAGGGTGGATTAAAGTTTACAAAAGAGAGGCTTTTTCAACGCGTGCTGCGTCGTAAAACACGTCGTCGTGCGTAATAACTTTCTCGTTGAGAAACTTTATTCATTGCCATTTATTCGACGTTTTTTTTACGATATAAAAATAGTTAGTACGTTAGCCTAGCAATAATGTCGCCAGTTCATAGAAGTTAATACACTCCCAATATTTCTCAGTACAAATTATCTTACAGTCCCTTCTCTCTCTCTCTCTCTCTCTCTCTCTCTCTCCACTTTATTTTTCTCGTATCCTCCCTCGTTCATTCGCGCCCAGTGGTATATGAAACGGTCGTAAAAAGCAGGAACTACCCTTCGCGGTCTTAGTTACTGGGTGAAGCAATTGCGATTTCTCGATGAGCGTTTGAAACTTTTTAACTTCGTAATATACATAGTTGTCCATTTAAAATTAACATCCGGATACTTTGCCCGTTCACATGTATGTGTATATGTATAAAATATATAATATATAATATATATATATATATATATATATATATTAATATATATAATGGTATTAAACTAATTATATATAAACATTTTTACCTCATAAAACTTTACTTGCTTATTCATGAGCAAGAAACATATTATTCTATTAGCACACTTACAATTGATCTACATAATTTTATATCGTGTCAACATTTATAAACAATTCTTATCAACGAATTTGTTTATGTTTATAAAAACGCATAACCCTCTAATCACAATTCAAGCTAAACTAAATTATATTAGGATATATTAAAATGATATTAAATCGCTCGTATAGAGATCACCGTGTTGACAGTTCTTATCGGCGAATAGTAACGCCATCACGATTATCTTAAAATGGCACCTTTTTTACGAGGCCTTTACTCTTCTACCCTAGAATCCTGCGGGATAGCAGATCGGTCTCGTTCGCGACGAGACTGCCGGTGGAGGCATGCCAATGCTCGTAAAACCGTGCCTTGTATTCTGCGAATCGTATCCATTTCTCTTTCCTTCTTTCTCACTTGGCTACGTATTACGAATTCAAGAATCGACTTTATGACGCCAAGGATCGCATAGACGAATATTCACCCGGCGATATCATCGTTCTCCTCGTATCTCTCTTCTGGGTCTTCTTTACGTTCAAGTTAACATCATGGGGACGTTATCTTTGAGAAAAGGATATTATTCTAGGTACCTAGTACTTTTGTAACTTCGGTGAATAGTCAAATTGCATAAGGGAAGGGGGGAGTTTAGTGTTACTTGCGTGTAACCGGGTATTTGTCCTCTTCTATCGAACGAGGCTTATCAATGCTAACGAATAAAGCAGAATAGTCAGACAGGGAAAAAAGAGAGAAAAAGAGTTAAAAAAATGGATCTATCGCGTTAAGGCAAAATGCCAGCAGGACGTTTTCCATGGAAGAAGCTCGAAAAGGAAGAAGGATTCATAAGAAAAAGAAAATAAACGTAGAAAGAGAGAGAGAGAGAGAGAGAGAGAGAGAGAGGGAATGACCCGACACGACGTGGCAGACATAACGCATCGCTCGGAGCGACGCATACGGGCCGGTTCGCAAAAAGTATCCGGGCTTTGGCGATACGGCCCCGAAGGCGCCTTGATTCTTGCACATGCGAGACGCCAAGGACGTTGAATCGACGCTGGCTCGATTCTTTCCCATTTTCTTCCTCTTTCTTCCCTCCCCTCCCTCATCCTTACCTTTATTCCTTACATCCTTTAGCTCTTTTCAGGGTTGCTTTGGAATCGATGCTCTGTAGGAACGCCTTCGTGAACCTTCAAAATTTATGTGACGATGGGTAATAACGAATCTATTTTACGAGTTTGGCAACGCGAGATTACTTACAAATATTACATACGTCTTGTCGTTGATACTTTGTAATTGCCACTGGAGCTGTTTCTTGGACGAATTTTCTTTTTGATTTTTTCTTCTTTCTTTTTACTCAATCCTCACGAGTTTCATTTCTCATGGTTGCTTTTATTCTCTATTCAATCTTTTTCCTATGTCTATAAAATCTTCATTTAACGAATTAATGAATTAATTGATATTTATTATTTCACATTTCATTTAACAAACAATACTGAAATTTTCTGATTATAAAATAATAGTATCTTCTAGGATAATCGCAATATATTCGTTGTTCTTATTGTTGGGTTAGAATAAATAAAAAAATTAAGGAATTTAAAGAACTATTAAAGAAACATTTTTTAGCCCTGATCATTGTTCAACGACGTTAGCCACAAACGCTTTATCTCTCATACATATAGAAATATTATAAATAATAAATAAGATCTGTGCACCATTATTTCGCATCAAACATTTTCGATAAATCTCGATAATATTGCGAGAGAAAGTTTGAGATGGGAAAGATTAAATAATAGTACCAAGATGAATTGACGTGTGTACATCTGCTATCGATACTACTTTTCCTCGTGGAGAATACATTCGTTGGTTCATACCGACAAAAAGAGGAAGAGAAAGAGAGAGAGAGAGAGAGAGAGAGAGAGAGAGAGAGAGAGAGAAAGAGAGAAACATATACTCGTGGAAACGAGTGCTTGTGGTCGAGCCGTGCAATCAGATAGTGTCCAGTGTATGTCAACCCCCTCCTGCCGAATATAAATTACGCAATTTGTATAAAGAGCAGGAATGCCTGGCGTCGTCGTCGGGCTTATATCTTTCTCTCACTATTTTCCTCTCTCTCTCTCTCTCTCTCTCTCTCTCTCTCATTCTCTCACTCTCTTTCTCTCTTTTACAGTCTTTTTTGTTCTTTTTCTTTCCTGCAAACAGAAATGTGCATAAATATAGAGAGAAGCAACGACAAGCGTAACGCTAATGCGTTTAGTCTGGCTACGTTCTGGTAACGTTAGCATTCCTCCGTCCCTTTTTCCCTCCAAAAATATTTCCGCTGAACAAGCCAATGGAAATGGAATGACGGACGAACGAGAGCGAATGGCGAAGAAGTAGAAAATGAATGAGAAAAAAAGCGAGAAATAATAGTAAAGTTTTCGTTTGCAAAATTACACTAACCAAATTATTATCTTCTATCGAATCATCTTGACTATTGCCGTTCGTTATATATAACAAATTAATTTCTTTCATTATTTCATATAAATAAATTTCTAATAAACAGAAATAAAATCTTTTCAATAATTCTTCAACGAATAGCCCCACGAAATTGTATCAAAAATAAAATTAAGCAAAATAGTGTAATTGTTACGTATTAATATTAATCGATTGATTGTTCAAGGTAGAGGGTAAGGATACTATACCATCTAATTCATTATGCGAGTAACCCCGAGAAAGAGAGAGAGAGAGAGAGAGAGAGAGAGAGAGAGAGAGAAATGGTTAGATAGACCCGCATTGAAGTCCATCAGTTAGGCTAGCTCGTAATAGACAGTGTGTATGCAAATTAGCCAACCCGAGTAGCACATAGGGGTTAATACTTAGCACGTGATGGGGCGAGAAGACGATGAGTAGTAGAACGATCGCGTTTAACTCCGATGTCTAGCGTTAAAAGCAGTCGACAATGAACTGTTCGTGGAATTCGAGGTTGCGTCACTACAGACGACAACTGCAATGATAACATATTTGTCCTCTCTCTCTCTCTCTCTCTCTCTCTCTCTCTCTCTCTCTCTCACACACTCACTCTCGATATTAAATACAATACCTATATAGTATATTACACAAAGATAAACCGCAAAAAGATATTGTTCATTCTCGATATCATCCTTGGTTCGTTACGAAAATGTTCGACTCTATAACATAAATGTCCCGTTTCCTCTTTCTCGCTGTCCTTCCATCACAGTAATTGTTTCACGGTTAAACTGTGGGGCAGGTTCGATCCAACGTGTTTCATGCCTTCCGACATCTCCCCTCGTAATTCTCGTAATTTCGAGCGTCTCTTTCTCTTCTATCTTCCAACGGGGTGAAACAGAGTGAAAAAGAGAGATAGAGAGGGATAGAGGGAGGAAGAGAGAAAGTAGAACTCGTAACTCTGGAAACGGAGGCTAGTATTTTGCTCTCTGGGAGCAAAATCCTCGGTGGTCCTTTCGTAAAGATCGAGACCCTACGATGAAAAGACGGCGAAGAGGAGATTACTCTAGGTAGTCTCGTTAATGTACGGACTAAATTAAGCCTGGGAACTCGTTTTAATGTTCTTCTTGTTCCTGAGACTTCTTGAGAAAGTAAACTCTCGTTGAACGTAAAAGCGTATCTTGTGCGATTCGTAGTAGAGAATACACGGTTAAGAATATACTCGATAAAAGTCTTTTTAACGGCGAATAAGTATTCGTTATTATTGATAATAATTAATGATGGTATTTATTTCTATCTTATTTATATTTTAAATACATTATATTGAAAATTTATATACTTCTTTCTATATGACTATGTCTAGACGGTGAAGTCTATGGATGAGATTATAAATTATATTTAATAGAGTAGAAAAAGATGTACTGAGAATATAACGAAAAGACTTAAGAAACGTCGTGGATAATAATCGAAGATACTGTTAAGAACTCGTTACGCGTTGAAAAGGATGAATTCGCTGAGAGGTTGAAGAATTCCCAGATCGTAAATAACGCTTCGAGAGCTATTTCTTCGTCGAAGCTTCTCTTCTTTTATTTCTTTCTTTCTTTCTCTCTACTCTCGTTCTTTTTCCTTTGAAGATCGATAAGGAAGGGAGGGGAAAGGCAGAGGCTATCTTTTCTGTACGTAATTAGAAAGCGAATCGGTTCTTTTAATCGAGATCTTCGTTTCATTTTGCTGATAACGTCCGTTGTAGCTTGCGAGGGTGGTCTCTGAAGAAACTAGAGGATCTATGTAACAAGGTATATACAGTACATACATACATATGTATACATGTAATTCATATAATTTAATCGTCCTTACTAACTTTTAATATAATACTAATTTGAAATTAAAGATTTATTTATAATACGCGTATTATAAATACGCGATCAATAACTTTTCTCCTAATATTTATTATATCATTTAATGAAATAAAAAAAGCGATTTCATAGTTTATTACCACTAGTAATTGATTAATAATTAACAGAGATAATTAATGGCCTAGCGATTAATTTTTAATCTATTGCATTGTATCTTTCATCCTGTATATCAATCATATACAAATACATACTATCTGTAAATAATATGTATGTGTATATATTATATAAATACTTATTTAATTAAATATATATATATTTACGATACTACATAAATATGTATATTCAACCTATCTTTGCGGATCCATCGATAACGAGAATTTGGATTTCTGAACGAACGAAAAAACAATGTCATCAATCATCTGGCTGTCCTTCTTTTGTCCGACGCTCGTCGTTGCGGCAGCTTTCGTTGAAACAACCAATGAAAAATGACCTACCAGCAATTATGAACGGCTCCACGATGAGGAAAATTTTATATGGGGAAAGGAAGATGGAAAATATATACGGGACATAGTATGGCTGGTCCACCACCCTTTCTCCTATGGTCGATCCGTGTTTCAGAGAAAAAAAGTGAAATCGCGTGACGAGCGACAAAGCTCTATTTTCGTTTTAATCTACATCATCGATTAAATCTAATTATTGATAGAACTTTACTATGAAAGATTAACCGATATCACTATCCTCACAATTAAGGAAAATTATAGAATTATTATGAAATATTCGATCATATTACGCCATCTTTTATTCGATTCGAACTGATAGATTGTTCTCTTTACAAGATCCATTTAAATTTATTTCGATATCAATATTTATTAGACTATTCTTTATCTATTAACGCTTCTTTTTTTTTCTTTCATTTATCTTCTTTCTTTTAATCGTAAATTTTATCTTCAATTTAATTTAATTATCTAATTTAAATGTCTAATAGAAGAAATAGTTTTTTTCTTTGATTTCGTTTAATTTTTTTATTTTCTTTTATGTCGGTTGCAAACACGAGTATTGTCCAATAGACAAATTCGATTACAGAGTAAACATCGACAAAATCAAGACATTTAATTTTGGGTAAGTTCGCTTTTCCTGTATCGTCTTACAACCACAATGGAAGATAATTTGATACTTCCATCCTACCATTTCACTTCATTATATAGATTTCGAGAGAACTAATGCACGACATTACAAACGAGTAACGTAAATCATTATTTTGGACATTTGAGTTTGTTTATAAGCAACCAAGAATAAGAGAGAGAGAGAGAGAGAGAGAGAGAGAGAGAGAGAGAAATAATGTGTAATTTAGAGTAGAAATAACAACAAAATAGATCGCATTACCGGATTTCTTAAAGGAATGTGATGACCTTCGAGCGATTTTCTTTGACATTATGTCAAATTTGTCGATATTTAACAATTTATGTAAGGAAACATTTCTATTACGAGATTTCTAATATATCGATAATTTATGAGTTCCATTCTTCGATTTAATTTTCATGAATTTTCTAACTAACTCGATCTATATTTTCTTTTTGCTAATTACGAATTCAACAATATTCGTTTTAACGGATTCGAATGGCGGCGGCCGTAAAGATCCATCGGGGCGTCGACGAGCGCGTCGATTTACGTCCACGAGCGAACCACGAGCTCGACAGATCGATCGACAGATATCGACACCGCAGTTTTTCACCGTTTGAATAAGGAAGGTTTGCTTTGCACTCGATCCAATCGGACCCATCGACGCAGGTATCGGTACTTGATAACTCTCTTTTCGTCTCTCTTTCTTTACCCCTCCTCCGCCCTCTCTCTCTCTCTCTCTCTCTCTCTCTCTCTTCCTCTTCATACTCGTATTACGAGGATGGTGAACTTTTTCGTCAATAAATGAGCGTGCTTCCATTTACTCGTTACTTCATCATCGAAGTTCCTACTTTTCTGTTCGAAAATTCGATTTACACTGCTACTCACAAAATGCAGCCGTGAGAGAGAGAGAGCAGCTCATTCTGTTGCTGGGTTCATGCTCGTCAATAACGAGCTCATATCGTGACGTTATCGTTGACTACATAGCTCAATAAACCCAAAGCTCAAAGTTGATGAGAGAAAACCTTTCGTTTCGCGATACCACCAACCTACGACCAACATTTTATTCCTTCAACTCTTAATAGGAAAAAATCTCCTTCTCTTCATCTTCCTTCCTTCTCTATCCTTTTCTATCTTTTTCTCTCACTTTTACTCGTACGGCAACGTACTTTTAATAAAACCTGGTTAATTGGATTTCCCCGTTCGTTTTCAAAGTTAGATTTTCACGTTATCATATCCTTCAGGGAAGTTCGATAACACATGCGTTGGGAATATTGGTGCTACTTTTGAAATAACATTTCAAGCAAACTATGACGAGGCCAAACGCATATCCAGATTATTACCAAGGATATCGAATAGGTTTTGTATACGTAATTAAAAAAATATATATATCGGCCATACTTCATAGATGAAGTATAATTTAATTAATTATTTATATGATATTATTGACAGCGAATGGTGTGATATGAAAATGTAACGGGCTACTTTACCATGATGATTTTGCGACGTTAGAATATTTTGGGGAATATAAAAATTAAGAAAATCAATAATAACTGCAACTTTTGAGAGTTTGCGATTATTTGTTGTAATAAAATCATTAATAACATTGCAAGATACGAAGCTGAAACGAATATCACAACGATAAGAAACAGTTGAAATGAGAAAAGTCCGATTCCATTGAAAAACAGAACGAGTTTGTTCTTGGTTGGTCGATGTTTCCTCACAGGCTATTGTACAACGTAGGGCAAAGAGTGTTGTATCGTATATCGTTGACTTCAGGTCGTAAAGGATTTTATCGTTATGAATTTAATATTCATACATACAAACCCCCGAGTTGTGGCATTCAGAGAGGAACATATGAGGATGTAACAGGGCAATGTGAACGGTCATGGAAGGGTGGTACTTGGAGGGTTGAAAGAAGGGCAGCCACGTACTCGAGTGCACTACTATACTCTCTCTTTCTCTCTCTCTCCCTCCTACTCTTTGATTATTGGTAATTCAATAAAAACGGGGAGATGCAGCTAAAATTTAATATCCAGTGCCATTAAAAGTCTCCGGGATTGTTTTCAGTTAGTTACAAATTCAAATTCGACTGAGAGAAGCTACATGATTGTTCGAGTTCTAATCGTCTACTTCATTCATTATATGATTTTGAATATTCGGAATTAAAATTAACGAGAGAACAGCTCTTTCTGGGTCGTGTCGAAATATTCTGGAATCATGTAAGCCACTAAAAAGGATAAGACAAAGGGTACCGTATATTTCTGCATTACCGACTAAACTCAACCTGAGTGTTTACCTCGTGGGAATCTGGCAAACCGCCGATTTATCCCTTGCGGTGTAGACGCATTCGTACTTATCGTTATTAATTAGTGGAAAGTGTCCGCTGTGGGTTCTGGACGAAGCTTGAATTTTCGCCATGGCAAATCCGCTTTTGCGACCCTTCTCCGAGTTCGAACCTAACTACCATACCACTCGTAAAAATACGTCACCTAAGGGACTGAAAAGGAAGGAAAGAAGGAAGGGAGAGAGAGAGAGAGAGAGAGAGAGAGAGAGAGAGAGAGAGAGAGAGAGAGAAAGTCTCTTTAGATTTTATTAAAAGACGATCTTTTCAGAGCCGTCGAAAATAATTTGATATCTAATTTGGAACGATTCGCAAAAGCCACTAGAGTAGAAACCTTCTCGGTCTTTCGGCAATAACAGTAGATCTGCCTAACGAGCCTCTAAATAAGAGAAAGTAATTTCATGTATTTATGCGTAAATTACGGTTCAAACGGGGATATCTCCGGAGGCAATTAACGCCGATTTCGTAAAACGAGCACCTCTCTAGTAAACTCGAGGAAAATGCCGTTGGTAACATTCCTGTATTTACGCATACATACACACTAACACACAAACATATCACATCTTCTTACACGTACACTCGTACGTCGCTTGGGCCTTAGGAATAACCAAAAGACTTTTGCATTTCTAACAAAACCAACTAAGTGCTTGACCTCGTCGTTTCTTTCGATAAACGAATATAATTCGTAATTAAGGATTAAAAGTATTATCCGTCGAATTGGAACGAAACAAGGATCATTCCGATTGTAAAATAAAATCTATTAGAGACAACGTTCGATCGTCGGTCCAACTGCATCGTCGAGAGTAAATCTCTGTAGTTCTGTACAAGTTCGTTGACTCGCCGAGAGAAGGATGATATGCCGAACTCTCGCAACAAGACCCGTGAAATCCAGGATCTCGGAAGTCTCCCTCGCTCGGATTAAGAACACCCGGTTGTTCTCAGCGCTGGCTAGTTCGCGTCGCGCGACGAGAGGATTAATACGTCGGAATGACGTGCGCGTTAACCCTTAAACACATTCTACTGCAAGACAATCTTAAGATCTTTAGATATATATGTATAAAGGAGATTTCATTATCTTTTGAATGGTATTTTAAATAATCCCATATATCCATACGAAACAAATTATATTTTTGTCAAACAAAATCTTAAAACATTCGGTCAATTGTGAATTCTATCTTCGTTCGTAAATACATAATTAGAACTTAACAATGACAGTAGCTTAATATACAGTTCATATCTTAACATGGAAAATAAACTTAATTTAGATAATTGGTGAAGCGCTATTGTTTTAAATTAAACAGGAAGAAAAAGAAAAATATAATTTTGACACGTTTCCTACGAGAGAAAATTTAAGTTAAGTTAATGATCCAAATATTCACCTATCTGTATCACATCCGAAAGAAAGGGATAGTTTAGAGGCAAATGGAAAATATCCAAAAACGAAAAAGAACAACCGCCAGACCATCGAAACAGCTTTTAATTACTGCCGGTTGATACATTACAACGTTTTCTGGCTCTCTTCTTCCGGAATAGATATTAGCTACTCGTCGACCACCCCTACTCATCTGTTATTTCACTTGGCTATCAAAACTATTGAGTTTATTATCTCACTCGTTCTTTTGAAATTAAAAACAAAAAAAAATAGCAATTGCCGTAACTTCACTAAAGGTTAGAGTACCATGAAAGCCAACTCATTCGATTAAATTCTCGCTAGACGAACAGCAAGAGAGCACTGTCTTCTCCCCCCCCTTTTTTTCCAAAGAACAAACTCGACTGAACAAAATCAAAGAGGAAATTTGTTGAAATAAGAGCGAAGATATAATTGGCTGGATGAGCGGATTGGTCGCGTGGGCCATGGTCAACATCAAATTACGTAATAACCACTCGGTCGAAGACGACATAGACGAGAGTAGGAGTTGGAATAGGTGGGGCTGAGAGGGTAAAGGGGTTTAGAATAATTTGCAAGGCCAACAACCTACGTGCAACTGCGTGGAAGTCGAGCCATTTCGGGGTAGTTGACAAGGGGTCCCGGCAGCACGTCCCTTTGCCAGGACGACGACGGAAGATTTAAAACTAGCGCGACTTGCTAATGACCATTAACTGCTTGTACTACGCTCCACCAACTCAACGGGCACACGCTCGGTTCACTCTTTCTCTCTCTCTCTCTCTCTCTCTCTCTCTCTCTCTCTCTCTCTCTCTCTCTCGCCCTCGTTTGCTCACTTGCTCTTGTTTTCTCTAGAGGCCTCCCACGCGCGTAGCGCGGCACCATCGAGCCGGCAGCTAACCCTCGCGAGATTTATGCACCGGATGTGACTCGACTCCCCATGGTTTATGGCTTTGTGTGTTACTCCGAGCAACACACGTACAGAATGTAAGTGCAATACCATGGCAGCTTTGCGCTAGAGTATTGTCTCTGATACTGCCTTCTGCGGTTTGTCTTTAATGCGAGTCGCGAGTATCTCAATGTGGCGATTCGACCTGCAAGTGCTAGTTTTTCCTAACCCAGAAGCGTTTTATCATCTAGGAAAAAACGTTCTTTGAATGGTAGGATTTTTTTATGAACTACAATAGATTTCCAAACGAATGGGATTCTATAGCAATTGATTCTACAAATAACTCCTATCGTATTTACATATACCCATTCTATATTAATATTTTTCGGATGAAAATAATAATACGTCGCTGTTAATTAGAGTTGTACGCATTTCGTAATGATGTATTGTTTAAAGAAATCGCTAGAAAAAAATTTGTGATGAAAATTTAACGATATAAATCGTCGTACTGGAAAATCCGATGGATTGACCTAATCTGATAATCCACTTTTATTCCATTCTATTATCACTCCAAATATTATTCTTGTACATTAATGGACATACGACGTCGCAAGTATCGTATGTGATGCAAAGCCTTGAAAACACTTGCTATGCTTCTCCTAAAATCATCCCTTTCAATATCATCGATGATACTCGACCATATGTGAGAATATTCATCGTATGATACACCCTGTGTGTATATATGAACTCGGAGAACAAATATATACCTATGTAGCTACCTACCATATTGCTATTAGAAT
This sequence comes from Dolichovespula saxonica, assembly GCA_911387935.1. Lineage (NCBI taxonomy): Eukaryota > Metazoa > Arthropoda > Insecta > Hymenoptera > Vespidae > Dolichovespula > Dolichovespula saxonica. The sequence goes on along the minus strand of OU426994.1, from coordinate 12,116,671 downwards.
ATCCCTTCCAGATAACATAATCGATGTTTGGAAAACCGTAAACTTGGAAACGACGTGCATCTTTCTCGCCACTTACACTCGGCCCAATGTGATTTTAGCGAGAGAAGCCGTCTAGAAGAGACATCGACGAGAATCGAAGAAGCTTCTCCTATGCGTACCTATACCCTCGGGTAAAACTCTCTTGCTTCTCAACGACGACGACGACGACAATAACGTAGATGTAGACAGAGAGAGTGAGAGAAAGATAGAGAGAGAGAGAGAGAGAGAGAGAGAGAGAGAGAGAGAGAGAGAGGAAGAATGGAAGAGGGAAGGTTAACTCCGACTTAAAGGCTGTTCGGTACTCTCTTGGGGATGGCGGGGTCGTTGTCGACGACAGGGCAAGTCTTGAGTTGAAAAGAGAGAGAGAGAGAGAGGGGGGGGGGAAGAGAGTAGGAAGGAGAGGAGTGGAAGGATCGAAGATGTGCGACCATCGTAATATCACAGGCAATTTCCTGAAGGAATTTGATCGGTTCCTATATCGCTGAGAATATTTTTCCTCTTCATTTATTTTTCGAAACGTCTCGCGAACCTGCTACGATCTTCCTCGTTGGTGCATACATACATACACTTGCATAGTTATTACGCCAGAACACGAACTCATCCTTGACGTAAATGTAAAGATGTGTTAGTGCCGAATATTAGCTATACAAGTAGTTATCTTCTACTTTTAAAACGATTAGAATTTTCCCATCCAATAAATCCCCTCGTCCTCTTTATATTAACGTTTCGGTGAAAAATTATCGACAAAAAAAAGATGAAAAGAAAAAGAAAAGAAAGATATAGGATCGTAATCGTTCAATTCGAATCTTTATCATCCCCTATTAGCGAGATAATTAATACAATACATCCTAATGTTTAAATGGTAACCGTAAGAACTCGATTTAGAATCGATATATAGTCAAATCGTAGTTATTGTTAGGTACACGACACCAACCGCACGTAATAGTTGCATCGGAAAACATTTCAATACCTATAGAAATACCGAAAACGCTATCCTCGTCTTGCTAAAGCTGTCATTCGAGAAAAGGATGTAAGAAAGCAAAAGAGTGAGAAGCAAAGAAAGAGAGAGAGAGATAGAGAGAGAGAGAGAGAGAGAGAGAGAGAGAGAGAGAGAGACATAGAAAGAGAGAGAGAGAGAGAGAGAAAGAGAGAGAGAAAGAGACGATACGTGCGCTTGCGGGTAAAGAATTTTACATTCCCCGACTGCAAACGCGCGTTTGATACGACGTTGTTGCTTCCTCGGAATGTCGTTGTCTCTTTCGCTTTCTCTTTCCTGCCTTCTCTTGATACACACTCGAGCGCGCACGATCCTCGACTAGGAATGTAGGAAAATGTTTCCATGGATGTGCCATCGGGACTTGGCTTTGTATCGAATCGTAAATGCGAAGAGCCGCAACGATGCACAGCTTTCTTCTTTTCTGGCAAAACCCCTTACCTCTTCCCATGTTGAACCTTTTCTTACCAGTCCTCGTCTTCCTAGATCGGCATATTTGCTCACCGAGATTTTGTACTCCGCGCATCCTCGTACTCCGTAAATTCGAATATCTCGCGAGCGTACACGGCATCCGATCGAGTTGGTCTAGAAACACAAGAGAAATCCATGAACGTACTATTGTCGTCTATGCACATAGTGATATTATCTGATCTTTTGAGAGCTCGAATTCTTGTGGTTTATTTATTTTCCTTTTACTTTATCTTTTTATTTTTCTTCTTCTTCTCTTTCTTTCTTTCTCTCTCACTCTCTCTCTCTCTTTCTCTCTCTCTCTCTCTCTCTCTCTCTCTCTCTCTATGTATATATATATATATATATATATATATATATATATATATATATATATATATATACGTATGTATGTATCATTTTCTTGATTTCTTTCTTACTCTTTTTCTTCTCCTCTTTCTCTTCCCCCTTTTCCCGTATCATGTATTTTTGTTTTGACCGTTTCGGTCACGTACAAACCACCAGCACGAACGAAAACACGCAAAGAACATTGCACTTCCGGATTTTGTTCCTACGCGACAACGATGCAAGAATAGTATACTCGTTTCCTTTGTGTCTTCGATCTCCCCCTTTGTTACACGTTGATTTTCTTTCGTATTTTTTCAATGCAATATTTCTACAACAAGTACTTACTTTTCTTTTTCTTTGAAAAATTTGAAATCAATAACAACCATGCAAGGTTGGAACGGATTAATTTTTTTCTAGGGCTTTCAACGATCCGGTTATATGACACACTCACTTGCCAAATCGATTAACTCCATAATACAAAAAGTTGAGAAATGTGATGATTAATAAAAATTGCTTTTTAAAATTCCCTTTAAAATATAAATTCAAATAAACATTGTAGAATGTATAGGCCTTGCTGGTGCGTTTGAATTGCATTATTGCAATGATTTACATTAGAATACTGAGCCAATCAGATTTGCTTCTGAAATCAATTATTTTTTATTTGATAGCCAAAAATCTGCTTTTAATGGTATTAAATAAGAGAAATTAGGGAAATTTATTATAAATATAAAATGCGAGGACACCTTCAAGTTCTTTGACATTTAAATTACGAAAAATTAAAAAAGTGGAGTTAATCGATTTGGATCATGGAAGGCTCATATATTATTGTTTATCGAAATTAAACGGAAATTTGGATGAAACGCGTCACGTGTTTTCTCAATATACCTTGGAAATCGAGAAATATATTTTTAACGAAAATAAGATATGAACATTCACGTTAGTTCTAATCATACGAAGTGTATCATAGTTCGAGTAGAACATCGAGAATGTTACTTTGTAGTCTTAGAAGCATCCCTGAGCGAAGCACCAGATTTTCTCTTTCCTTTCTCCTGGGACGAAGTGCACATAACACGGATATCAATGTTTGCGGTAGCACTAACTAGCGGAGTATATTTGTCCTACGGATACGAAGTAGTATATCCGGAGTAGTCCAGCGATGTGTGCGAGGAGGAACTCGTTCGTTCTGAGTTTGTATGGAGAGATAGAGATAGAGAGAGATAGAGATGAAGAGAGAAGAGAGAGAGAGAGAGAGAGAGAGAGAGAGAGAGAGAGAGCAAGAAACGTAGGGGTGTGAGAGAGAAAAGTGTTTTATGCTTCTCGAGCTGTTTGAATAGCTCCTCGTCGAGGGTTATATCGCGTAACGTGCACGAGATACTCTAAATACACGTATCCGTGTGGCTGGTTGGCTTCTTCTTCTTCTCCTTTTTGGACCTTATTCATCCCTCGCAATTGCCTTCACTTCCAGGAGATTTCAGCTCGAGTAAAATACATCCCTGTGAGCTTAAAAAGTCTCGTTCTCTCTCTCCCTCTCTCTCTCTCTCTCTCTCTCTCCCTCCATCTACCTTTCTTCTTCTATACAATGGAATATCGAAGATAGCTAGAGTATCGGTGAGAATTTTTCGAGTTATTCGCGCATTGTACAGATAGGTACTCGCATTTCACGCTCGGACACTTCGATACTGGTTCATGAAGAGTAACTAACTTTCCAGAAATTTTACTTATCAATTTCGAAAGTAAATTATGTTCTTTTACGATATAGCAATGTGGTTACATATATCATTTTGTTGATGATATGGAATTTTTCGAAAGTAATTACTCGACGTTCGGACAAAATTAATAGAGCATGTGTGTGTGTGTGTTAGAAATAGACAATGAGGTAGATAGATAGATAGATAGATAGATAGATAGATAGATAGATAGAGAGAGAGAGAGAGAGAGAGAGAGAGAGAGAGAGAGTATGAAGAAGAGGAGTGCACTGCTGCAGCTTAATTCACTCTCTCGGCGTCCGTCATTAAGCGAGCTCTGCATGCCGCGCGCACTTTCACCATGGCATCGGCGAATTACTGTTGTTAGCGTCCTTATTAAACGCGACGAGCCACGTTGGGCGTTTCATGCCATTAAACACGTGAAAGATCATGGCTTCGAGCTCGAAAAGAGAGCCCTCCGAAAGTCGAGAGAGAAACAGGGAGAGAAAGATAGATAGTAAGAGAGGTAGTAAGCAAGAAAGCGTAAAAGAAAGAGAGACAAAAAGAGAAAGAGAGAGAAAGGGAGAGAGAGAAAGATTACGAAAATTCTCCTTGAAAATAGCGTAGCATTTAGAATGGTACGAAAGTAAGGGTTGAAAATGAGTGGGGGTGAAAAGTAGAAGTGAAATGGGGGTAGGTAACCGATGATAAACCGTCAAGAGTGAACATAAGCCTTTTGGATCCATCCACCCTTCTTCGTTTGGCGTCTTTCTGTCCGTAAATACTGGCACGTGTAAACCACCACTAACATCCCTACCACCGTCCCTAGTCAACCCCTTTCAGGCTGCTCGCATCGACTACCTAGCCCCGCAAGGCTTTTTGGATCTACTCCTGCTTCTGCTTCTGCTTCTACTGCTACTGCTGTTGCTACTACTGCTGCTGTTTACCGGAACAATATTTACTCGCGACTTATAACCATCGACTGTTAAGCCGCGTGTAAAACCCTTACTCGATACCCCGAAGATGTGTGCGCTTACACCGTACACCTTTTCTCTCTTTCTATCGATCTTATATAGCTCCTCTCTCTCTCTCTCTCTCTCTCTCTCTCTCTCTCTCTCTCTCTCTCAATCTTTTTTAGTCCAATGTCATCGCTTACGCATTCTCGCACGGGCTTTTAGTTTTTTTTCGATTCTATTGAATTCTTTGAGATTTCATCTTATTTGACTGTTATATACTCGGAACTTTGACAAATCGAACCGAGACAAATTTTATGAAATAAAAAGGAAATAAATAAAAAAAAAAAAACGAATAATCGTTGAAATTAATTAATAATGAAATAATTGATATAAAACAAAATAATAAAAGTAATAACTTTATGGGCACAAATATTGATTACGTGGAGGAATTATCCGTAAAATATACAACCGAGTTTATTAATTCAGATAAATTAAAGAATGTAAGCTTATGTTCTGTTTCGATAACATTAAACAAATATCTTAAAAAGAAATATTTGCAAAAATAAAATATTTACATGTGTGTGTGTGTGTGAAACGAAAGATAAGCATTCAAATTCGAAGTTCTTGTTAGTTCACTAGGAGAAATTTCACGAGAATACTCGATTCAAATGGATCTATTTGATCTTCGATTGTAGTTAATTTCTCTTTTCTATTTTCCATGAGGATGGCGAAGCATTTCGAAAGATCAGAGAGGGTCAGAGAGGCCCACACGCGTTTTATCTCTTGTCGTCTATCCCTTGGCTCGCGCGAGTCGTGGTAGGAGGGTAGGGGAAAATAAAAAGCTTCTCACTTTTACGATTATAGAGCTCGTAGTCGACGGCGATTTAAGCCTCAAGCGGCGCGCGCGCACAAAGCGTCCCTCTCGTAGTTTACAGATAGCGCCGAGTTATTTGTGGTGGCTTCGTCTCTCCATCGAATGCAAAGAGGAATCAACGAACAAACGAGTTCCTTTCCTTCCTTCTCCATCTTTCTCTGTCTCTATCTCTTTCACTCTTTCTGTATACCATATGTCTCTCTCTCTCTCTCTCTGTCTCTCTCACTTTCTTTCTCTTTTTCTCTATAGCATACGTATTTCTTTTTCTCTCTCCCTTTCTTTTTCTCTTTGTTCTATACGTCTCTCTTTCTCTCTCTCTCTCTCGTACTTTTTTCTCGATTTTCTTTTTACTCACTCTTTTTATCTCTATTTCTTTTTCTTCTTCTCTTTCTTTCCTTCTCATTCTATTTCTCTCTCTCTCTCTCTCTTCTCTCTTTCTTTCTTTTTCTTCTGCGTGTCAGCAGTCAACCGAATCTACGACAAACGGCGGATTAACGAATCGAGCTCGCGATTCTTTTCCTCGGTCCTTTCGTATGCAGATTCCTGGATCCACTTACCGCGCATTGTAGGTAGTTATTTATGGTATAACTCGTCCCGCAAGACGTTTGTTTCGTAAAAGTCGCCCGATGCCGTTCCTCTCGGTTTTCGAGTTTCTTTTTTGTCAAGTCGCGGTTAGAATAAAGGATATAAATTTCGGCGAAAAGGCAAAGTCACGTCACTGATTGGGCGCACGCGTGCACACGTACTTACTTTACATACTTGCACACTCTCGTTTGCTCGTAAATTTCTTCGCCGAACAAACATGTACTTAAATTGATCGTACGATCTTTTTTTTCAAAAATTGTAATCGTCCCAATGCGTATTTCATAAGTGAACATTTTCAAACTTTTGATTTAATATATATCATAAAGCGTTAACAAAAAATATCATGTTAGAACGGATCATTCGATACAAAAGTTCTCGCAAGTTTCCAACTACGAAAGTTTATCATTCTTTCTCTCTCTCTCTTTCTCTCTCTCTCTCTCTCTTTTCTATTTGTACTTCGATCCACGTCAGAATTGTGGACTAGAACCGATACTGAAGCGAGTTGTAACGAAACAATATCCCATTCTTCTTTTCTTTCCCTCTCGCTTCTCTTCATTTTTTTTTAATCGAACAATCCGCGTTACGTTTTATCGTGCTGTTGCACATGTCAAAAACGGTCACGTTATATGTTACTTTTAATTGTGCGCCGTATTTACTGATATAATTGCTGGGATAAACAGTCAGTATAAAACGAGGAGAGGAAGAAGAAGAAATAGAAAGAGAGAGAGAGAGAGAGCGAGAGAGAGAGAGAAACAAATAGGCGGACAGATAGACGGAGAAGGAAAAGGCCTTTTCGCAGCTGGCATAGTCTGCTAGCCATGGTCACGTGTCCTTCCTCAAATACAAGCATCCCCTAAACACGTTCAACTCGGCTTACTGCTTTTCATTTACCCGGATCTCTCTAACTCCCAACCACCTCCAACCCTCTCTTTTTCTCCTTTTATACTACGCATACGTATAACGTATGAGTATGCGTACTTGTTCTCGTATATGTGTGCACGCTCGTATGTATGTACGTGTGTGTGTTTGTGTGCATATGACTGCGTTCGCCCATTTTCCTCGGTCTCATTTTGTTTCCACCCTTCATTCTTCTCATGTCGCGTATGAGCCACCCCGATTCGACAGATGTCACGAGAAGACAAACACGCTTGGACGGACCTGTCAGCGCGTCCCGATGTCGGTCGGTAATCGTAATTAGTACCCTAATCTGCGGAAACGTGCAGAACATTCGACGACAGGCTGCTGCTTTCCAAAAGCTTGCGATATTAATTTTCTCCTTCGATATCTACTGGAGTTAATCCTGTGTATTAAATTGCGATTATTCGATATCATGAGGTCCTCATTTTATTTTCTTATCTATTTCCCTTGCAACATATGTTATAATTGAAAATTTCGAGATATGTCGACATCTTAAATAGATCTTTCAATATAGTAATCTTGACAAAACAATTTCATATCTTTATTTTTTTTTTTCATATTTAAAGCACCATGATAATTAGTTATAATAATTATTTGTAACGATACCTAAAAGATGATAAATTTTTCTAATGATTTTTAATGATTAATAATTAATAAATACTTGAAATAAAAAACGTTGTTAAATATGTACTGAGTATGTCGTTGAAACTATAAGTCTTTATCAAAGATATCAAAGATAACATGATTGTAATATTTCATCAATCGAAGAGTTATAAGAGAACATAAAACGTGGTACATTTTAATTGCCATGCTCCTTCGATCAAAGAAAACTATCAGCGTTATTCCTGCACCTACGAGATGCCAATATCTTACAGTGATATTGAAACGGTTGTAGGCACTCGCTAACATTTCCTTTCTTTCGATGTTGAGAGCCCAGCGTTATACAACTTTGCGTTCCACATTCTCTCTTCTATAAATATAGTTTACTTGAGAGAAATGAAAGTTGACGGTTATTTGAAGAATGATCGACGTGTTAATAGCCGCTCGAAAAATTTCTACGTCGCATTTTATAGCAAATATTGAAAAAAGAATTAGTGTTGTATTATAAACAGTAGAAAATATCTGTTGAACGGGAAAAATAGAAAGAGAAGATTTTTAAGAGAAGCAAAAAGTTATCGCGATTAATAAGAATTTTTAAATAATGTGATTTTCTAGATTAACTTTCTTGTTCGAAATTTATTATAATATATAATACAACATTACTTTAACGATTAACATTTATATATTTTTTTTATTTTGTCTGTAATCTGTAATATTTATTTCTATTTATCGATTATATCCAATTAAGGATTCCCTTTTTTCCATTTCATTCATTACATAATTTTCCTTATTTTCAATAATTTTCATTCATTTATTGGGTATTTGAAAATGAACGCCGACTTTGTTCTTTCAAAAGAATTAAAAATTTGTTACTACAAATTTAATTCATTGACATTTGATTTTTGTTAATACTTGCAATTGAATAAATAAATAATTTGTTGAAATTCAATCCATATCCATTTCTTTCTTTTTTTCTCTCTTAACAAGTCGATTCTTTAATCGTGCAATTTTATTCAATGTGTAATCCGCAATCCAATTTTAAGTTAAATGAAAAAGAGATACCTAGATAGATAGAGAAATATACGAAGAGACTAAGAAATAGAATTCCTAAAATCTAGAGCGTTCTATACTCCGAGAATCTGTCCAAGATCTAGGTAGGATCTCTTACTGCGTTCTGTCTGTCGAGATGCTTCGAACTCGTTGGAGAGGGATGGGGTTAGAGGGTTAGAGACAGCACAATGCGCGCAAGTAGATCGCGAGACATTGTCATCCACCCTCGTGGCATCCTTCTGCTCCTCTTCTTCCTCTTCTCCTTTGCCGAAATCCTCAAGGCCGCCTCTTTGTTTCTACCTTCTCGAGCGTGTGAAAATTCCAACGTGGAAGATGCGTTCGAGGTACGAAAGGGTCGTTGAAGATGTTCAGGAAGCATTCTACCATGCAAATTATTCGAACTCGAGGACATTTTCCCGGAAATGCATTATTTTGTTTTTTCTTTTTATCCTTAAAATCTCTAGTCTAATGATAAGAAAATTTGAACAACAACAACAAGTTTATTAATATAATCGATATCAATAGATATTCGTTTGTTTTTATTTGATACTAATTTTATACTTTTTTTTTGCTTCAGCGATATTAATAAAGATTTAAACATTATGAATATCGATCCGATGAAATAATCTATATCATGAAAAATGCTTTCGACGTATGATTTGAAATCGCACGTGTGGTGTAATCCTTAGATAAGTCGCCTAATCCCTAAATTCTAAGTAACGCCAGTAATAAGTACAGTGAGTGAAAAAGAGGGAAAAAGGAAGGGATATTTCATTAATCTCATGCAATGAATGTATAGGAAACTCCGAACATCCCCTTTTCTAGTTCCTAATGGCACGGTATCGAATTACCACTTCGTAAAGTCGTATTGAAGCAGCTAATCACGTGCATAGAAAACGTTCCTAATGACGTTGCAAAGTTACTTACAACAAAGCACTCTAATGTTCATGATCCATTCGAAAATATTCTTAAGCGGACGATTAACGACTCGTTCGAGGGTCCGAGAAGTCGGTTCTAATCATGAAGAAAACGAATTTACTAGACCTAGGCATGGTCCTGCGTTAGAAAATCGGAACAGTGAGAGTGGTTGTTAACACTATGGGGCCAATCGTTGGAGTTAAAAAGCTGAAAAACGTTAACTCGAATGGATGAAAAGAAACTCAATGCTCTCTCTCTCTCTCTCTCTCTCTCTCTCTCTCTCTCTCTCTTGCTCTCTTATGAAGAGTGGTAACTCACACAAGCATTGGGAACACACGAATGATGAAGAAAGAAGAGTGTAAGAAGGGGTGGTTTTCGAAGAAAGAAAAGAGATAAGCCGGTATCTCAGAACTTAGGAACGAGTTGGTGTTGAGGGAGAAGGCAATGAGCATCGAGGGAAATCTTCCGAAATAAGAGGAGCCAGAACTAAGAGAGCGAGCGTACGAGAGAGAGAGAGAGAGAGAGAGAGAGAGAGAGAGAGAGAGAGAAGCGGCTGTTCGACGAGCTTCCGCGTCCGGTTACACCGCAAACCCGATAGCCTAGTGCTCTTCTTGAGTAGCCAACTTCCTCAAACATCGAGAAATCCGTCTCATTTCGACCTCAGAAGCTGGAAGAACTCACTCTAAATTCGACTGGGACGTCTTCTCGGTCCAAAAGTATTGCTGCGAAAATAGTTCATGCTCTTTTTTTTTTGCTACCCCTCAGCCCAATTTTTTACTTTTTCTGAATCTTCTTGCATCTAACTACCTTTGTTTTCGTTCAAAAACTCGCAGAGATATATTTGGATTCATTGCATCGAAATTGCGGTCACATTAATGTTGCGGTTAAAAGTAACTTACTCTTTGTCACTTTTTTACGAATGATCATTTCTCTGTACAAAATATTTCAAATTTTTTTCTTTTTTTTAACCATCTCCATTGTCCTTTTGAAAAATCAAACAGAAATTCGATTTGCATCGTCATATCGCCGTTACGTCGGAAAAATGAATACTTTTGTGAACACACAACACAACAGTAAGAATGAACACATTTGTTGCTACTATTAACAATTAACGATGGTACGTGCTGTTTTTCTTGTAAAACTTGTTTCCCATCTATCCCATATATATTTATTCAAAACTCGCAAAAGTATTCGAACTTAACATTCGATTCGTTAACCATTAGGTATTTCTAATGCGACATTGAAAATGATACGGGTGCTCAGTTTACTCGTTGCTGTAAAATATTTTCCGTTTAAAAGGTATCGCGACCCGTTGAATGTATTTCATGTTGTTATACAGTATGAGTGGTTCTTTCGAATGGTTATGTCCTTGTGATCGCCAATTTCGTTTGAAGTATCATCAATTGACACCGTTAGCGCATCTATCGTTGTGAGCGTTGAAAAAGTGGCTGGGCAACGTAGTAGGTAACGAAGTGTAATAACGTTATTTGAGTACGAACGGATTACATAACGAAGCGCCTATTGAATGGATAGTTCGACCACGATAATACCTGCATGACTTGTTCTCTCTCTCTCTCTCTCTCTCTCTCTCTCTCTCTTTCTCTCTCTCTCTCTGTCTCTTTCTCTCGCTCTTTCTCTCTCTTTTTCTCTGTCTCTAACTAACTTCTTGCCCCATTTCGTTTTCACTTAATTTTTCTTACGATACAGATTCATTCTCTAATCAATTATATCAAAGACTACTACTAATTTTTTTCTTCTAACCTTTTTTGAATAAAGTTCAAGTTCTTTATACTTCTTAATGATGTATTAAAATAAAAAAATAAAATAAAATAAAAAATAAATAGGGGGATAAATGGAAACGAAAAAGTAAGAGATAAATAAAGTAATAAAGTAATATCTCTTTCGATGTTATAAAGACAAGAAACAAATAGATTTCTCGACTTGTCTAATTTTCTTGGTCTCCTTTTATCTTTTTTTTCTTTTAGAAACGAAGATTTGTAAAAATCGTAGGAAACCTTTTTTTACATCCCTTGGTAACGACGCTTCCCAAGAGAGAGATAGGGTGGAGAATAGAATGTCGCGTGGGGCACGGCGAAATATCGACACTGTGAAATTCAATGGCTTGATTTATGATGACCATAAGTCATCAGTGACATCACGCACTCCTCCATGTATGTACCGCTCGTTCAACCACCATATCCCGAAGTATCCAATCCCCTTTTTACAAACTCGTCGAGACACGTTTTTCATCGATCGTAGGACATTCGTCGATTTCTATTTAATGATTTTCGTTTAAAAAGTTCATTCTACGTACGAAAATTATTTTGAGACGTGTAATCAATTACGAATAAAGAACGAACTAATATTTTATATTTTAAAAATGACGAATAATAAGCAAATGAACTATTAATATTTATGAATGAATACGTATTAATGTCAATATATAAAAAAAAATTTTATTAAACTTATTCGATGGTAAATTGATTTAATATTGGTTATAAATATTTCAAATCTTGACTGATCTATAACTATTAAATTAAAAATAACTATTAAATTAAATAAAAAAAATACAAAAAGATTCAAAGAATCGAACAAAACTGTCAGACGTATAACAGAAAGTCGTGTATGCGGTGAGTTTTCGAACCGGTCGTAAGAGAAACGCGAGATGTCGTGACCCATGAAGCGTGGGCCGTATCACTTTGACGACGATCTATCGTGACCGATCGAGGCGATGGAAAACTAGATAGAAGCGGATATATTGCCGCTTCTCACCGAACGAACAGACCGTTCTTCGTGTTTTACGACGGTCTTGTATGCTTTACGGAAGACTATTATTGTACTCGACGTTACACCATGAGCTTTACTTTGACACGCTAGACATTAAACTCCTAGTTCTTCATAGATTATTCTTTAGATAATTAAAATGATTGTATGATTAGATATATTCTATATAAACAATTTAATCATTAGTATATATATATATATATATATATATATATTAATAATATATTCATATTAATAAATAAATATATATATGTGTGTGTGTGTGTGTGTCATTCCACGTCAAACCGGACAAAAACGGGCAGAAAATGACCTTGGGTTCTCTGATTTTGAAATAAATTTTTCTACAGGTTCTCTGTAACAAATGATGAATCAAACAATTTTTATTTTTTTTTATCACCGCTAGTTTAGAAATTACACGGGGTTGAAATTTCCGAAAAACGAGGAAAAATCGAAAACACCCCCACCTTTAACTGCTCATATCTTCGATTCTATTCATCGTACAGACTTCTACAAAAACGAGTTTTGTAGCTCTTGAATGACACTTTAACGACATATTTTTTTCATTCCACTATAATTGACCATTTCATTTGTTATAAACAATTATATTTTCCAAACGTGGTTTTCGAGACTTTCATCAGCTTGAAAAATTCTGAAAAAAATATCATCGTATTCTTTGATTAATTCTATATAAAAGTCTAGAATTATAAAATGGAGGATTGATAAGAACTGTGTCAAACAGCGCGTCGCGGGCGCCTGCGGTGTCGCCTGTGAATCAACCGCTGTTTTGATACAGTTCTTATCAATCCTCCATTTTATAATTCTAGGCTTTTATATAGAATTAATCAAAGAATACGATGATATTTTTTTCAGAATTTTTAAAGCTGACGAAAGTCTCGAAAACCACGTTTTAAAAATATAATTGTTTATAACAAATGAAATGGTCAATTATAGTGGAATGAAGAAAATATGTCGTAAAAGTGTGATTCAAGAGCTACAAAACTCGTTTTTGTAGAAGTCTGTAGGATTAATAGAACCGGAGATATGAACAGTTAAAGGAGTGCATGTTTTCGATTTTTCGGAAATTTCAACCTCGTGTAACTTCTAAACTAGGGGTGATAAAAATAAAATAAAAATTGTTTGATTCACCATTTGTTACAGAGAACCTATAAAAAAATTTATTTCAAAATCAGAGAACAAGTGGTCAGAAAGCTGTCCGGTTTGACGTGGAATGATATATATATATATATATATATATATATATATAGGATTTATTTATAAATAGGTGATGTTATAAGTAACGAATGTATTATTATAATAAAACAATACTTGTTTGTAAATTAATTCAATATATTTATAGGAGGTCATTCGTTTTTTGATTAAAGATCTTTATTTAATCATTCTTTCTATAACATCTGTTATCGATCGTTAGAGATTTTTGTATATGCTTTATTATCAAACAGAAATTCGATGATACCGCATCGATAAGCCTCAAAGTTTACATATCACATCTAGGACACCTGGTACTTTTCTTTAGTTCCGGGACTTTATCGTTGATCCTAAATTTTTTTAAGTATAGGTTTAACACATACCTAGGTTTTATTTATCGTAAATAAAAGCCTACGAAGAAATTGTTGCAAAAACGTAACGGTATTTCATATTTACGTTTCGGTTATTAATGAGCCATCTATTTTTTCGCTTCCACATAGGACCGATCACTTCATTTGAAATAAGATTGTTAATAACAATCTTTTAGTCTCTTCTCCCAATAAAATCAGGCTTTCTAAGCTCTTCGCATATTCGATCATAGCATTCTATTATTGTTTTATCGTTCAGACAACACCAAAGATGTTCTACATTCTCGTTTCTTTTGTTGCTTAGACTTAGAACAATTAAAGGGGTTACGCTACCTTGGCGCTCGGAAAAGTAAGTATAAAATGAAATTTTTTTTTGACGCTGCTATTAAGTGTATAACATAGTCTTCATTTCACACATGTGTATTGTAGTTTCAAGAAAAATTTCCAATATTAACGATTAAAAAAAATAAAAAGTGACAGAGATATAAGCCGATAAGTAGGACCATGTTTTGAAAATCGTTGCTCATGGTGTACATGATTTCTCTATGAGGCATCGTCGAAAACATAAATAATAAATTTTATCTTAATTAGAAGGGCTATAGCTACAATGTGACGTATGGAAAATATTTTTTGGAGAAATGGCAACCGTTTAAAAAAAAATCGATTTTTCATCGAAATTTTCAGCTTAAAAAATTCATAATTTTCGAACAAGGCACTCAATCAAAAAAATCCTACGTCACATTGTAGAGAATCTTATAGAAAATAAGTGTTGTAAATTTGAACCAAGTCGGTTAAGTAGATCTTAAGATATCGTGTATACCAGTTTGAAAAATGTAATTTAGAGAAAAACGCAAAAGAAAATATAGTACGACGTCAGCGTCTTAAAACCAAATATAATCTTCAATCTGCGATTCTTGGACCATACATGAGGTCTTCTATAGTTGCTGTGATGTCCTCCACTTCTTTTTGAGCAGCTCTTTTTAATTTTCTGTCTTCTTTTGCCTCCTGTTGAGCTCTTACGTTGGCTATGGATAATCGTTGTGAATCCAAGTGTTCGGTAAATTGTAGCACGCTTAGGCCAATTAGAAGATTTAGTAATTGCATCATTTTTAATACACTAATACATCCATCATTGAATATACTAGCTGCAATATAAGATGCAATTTCAACAATTTTTTAGCGGTTTTCATAGACAATTCAGAAATAGTTTTTGTAGAAATGTGAATGTCATTCAGAACTTTATCGTAGAACAAATGGAAAATTGGTTTAGGTAAGTCCATGATTCCACAGAATTTCTCTATTCCTGCTAAACCGATTCCAAGAAGTCTGAACACAAAAACTATGTTTCTATTTACATCTTTAACATAAGTTTCGTTAAAGTTTATATCACCGCCGCACTCTTTACACTTTACCATTTTACAACTTCACTTATAGCAGAATAAACAGATACAAAATTAATTAATCGGTACCTGAAAGGTGGACTTACATCAAAATCGACGGTTTCACTGCTTTCTATAATATAATATAGACATACACTATATAAAGAGGGTCCGATATTTACGACAATGAATATATTTGAGTTATTTTTAGCTTCTGAAACCCAAAGGAATAATGTAAAATCCTTTGTCAAGGCTTTGGGTTATAACGGTCCAAGCGCTTTCGGGTCGACTCCGCCGCGCTCCCTGAAAATTGCTATAATAGTTTCGATAATAGTTTGAATATTACTTCGATAATAGTTTGAATTATTTGAATCTTAAAATATTCTTAAAAGTATAAAAAATTGATTTAGCTGAAAAAAATCGATTTTTTGTTCTCAAGGTAGCGTAACCCCTTAAGGCATTCGTGATTCGTGGAACGAATGCATTCAAACGATTGTCGATCTTTTGGACATTAAAAAACACTTGGCTGTTCCAAGCATTCAAGACACTTATTTATCTTTATACGAACAATTTAACCTAGATAGCTTAGAAAAGGGCTCAGAACGAATCTATACTTTTGATTCACATATCGCTAATTAAATTGTTGTATATACGCGAATGAAAGTTTACTTATTATTAATTAAACTTTCTAATTGACTAAAAATGATATTATATGTAATTAGATATTATAAAATTGTTAAAATGAAATGAAAATGAAAATTATAATATCGTTCATTATCATTTTATTTAAAAATCAATTCTTAAAGCTCTTCGTTATCGGGCTTTACACAGTTTATTAGAAAAGAAACTAGATATAGACATCGTATAATTTCGTTGGTTTCTTTATAAGCGAAGTCTCAAAGAACTCGTACAAATAGATATTGCGTGAATTACCCTGTGCATCCATGATATCCGCCTATTATGCTAAGCCGATTGTATTCAATCAGTGTACTAACGAGTAAATTATAGAACGCAGCAATAAACCGTGGGGGCATTGATGGCTTCGGTCTCTCCTTTTAATAGAGCCGACATTGAGAGAGAGAGAGAGAGAGAGAGAGAGAGAGAGAGAGAGAGAGAGAGAGAGAAAGAGAATTACTATCGTGCTGAAGAGATTTCATTTTATCGTGGCTGTGAATTTGAGTACTTTTCGTATACGAATCGATACTCAGTTTCTTTTTTGTTCACATCTCTCACATGTTAATTAACTAGAAAATTTTCGAAGAGTTAGAAACAATGTAAACGAAATCAAGAATGGGTCTCATAAATTCAACCGATCGCTATCGACCGTTTCTCGAAAGAAAAAGAGAGAATAATGCAATAACGAAGTCTCACGCGATTATTTCGAAATACCGGCGACCTTCGAGGCACGAAAGCAACTACTTTTTTTTTCTCTCTTCTTTCTTTGAACTATCGACGATCGCAACTCGTAAGGAGAAGAAAAGAAAGAAGAAGAAGAAGAATAAAGAATTCTCGGTATTCTTTTGGTGGCTTGGTATATACCTCTAGAACTTATCGACTACGCTCGCTCGTCGTAATAATTTATACAATTAGCCCGGCACGTTGATAGCTTCGCAAGGGAGGCAGACGCAAGAGTGTATATAAATTAAATTATCAAAGCCAGCTATCCCAGGATGTGGTTAGTTGCGTTTTGTTGTCCTTCGTGATGCACACGAGAACTAGCGTAAAGGGTAAATAAGCACACGATAGGCGCATTCTACGCGTTCCTACAAGTAGTACACACACACACACGCGCGCGCGCGCGAACGCGCGGGTAGAGGTAAATGTACGTGTACATACGAATGTGTATAAACTACTGCGACGACGTATCAAGCCAAAGACCACAAGTTGGCTACATATGAACCTGTCACTCTACTCTCTGCACTATGCCGTCTTTGTGAAACTGAGCGTATGATGCCTTTTACATCCTGTCTTTGTCCCCCTGTCTGTATATGTGTATATGTGTGTATAACTATAGGAGAAAATGCGAATACTCGTTGGTACCAAGTGCACGACAAAGTACTCGCTTTGCTAATATCAACGACACGCAAACACATCGAAAGTCAAGTCGATGTAGTTACATGTATTCTTGTCTCAATTTACATTCGACATGGAATAAGGGTAGGCTAATTATCAAGAAAATCCTACTTTAAATCGGCTATTCAAAGAGAAATTCCTTCGAATCTTTCTTCTTTCTTTTCTTTTTTCTATTATCTTTTTTCTTCTGCTCTTTCTTTGACTGAACCGAGGTCGTTTGTGTATCTTGGTGAAATCTTGAGCTTTATCTTTCGAGGAAAAATCTCCTTCGAGGCCTTGATGAACATAATTCAGGAACGTTAGACCGAATTAAGCGATCCGTGCGAGTAATAAAGACACATACCTTAGGGGATGAAGTAAAGAAAGCACATCCCGCCCCGCCAATATACTAACTTCCCTAGCACATAAAGATCAGCAATGGTTCATATAATTCGAAGAGCTATGACCTAGCACGAGCAATTTTTGTCTCTCTCTCTCTCTCTCTCTTTCTTCTTCCAACGTCTTTCTCCTTCGAATTCGAGAGAGCAAGCTTAATTAGAAGAAAAGAAATTAAGATAGTTCGTTGGGACTGATAAAGTTCATGAAATAAAAGGGCCGTTTCTCCGGTTGACCGGCCGAATGATAAAGGCTGACTCACAGACAATGAGTACTTGCAGACTCGTTCGTTTCGATCGATAGACTCAACGTCTATCTCGTAGACTACGAGTCTCTCTCTCTTTTTCTCGACTCGATTATTCTTTGAGGAGAGAAAAAAGGCAAAGCTGTTTCGAAGAAGTCATTCTTGGTTTTCATAGCTTTCCAGGTGGATGACGCTCTACAACATCGAGACGAGTTTCAACTTCCTACTACTATATGATCTACCAGGAAAACAAAGTTCTTAGACATGATGATTTTCCACTGTTCTTTCAACTTCTTCGTCCTTCTCATCTTTATAATCGTTCAGCGTAGCGTAAAGCACGCATCTCTTAAACTTTCTAATGCATCGGCTTTTCGTAATCACTCAAAACGTCTGCCAACGTTAAAGTTTAACTCTCGACTACTCTTGGTACCTTGTCTCAAAGTCTGATCCTAAGAAAACGCATAAATATATATATATATATATATATATATATATATATATATATATATATATATATATATATATGACTAGACTTTTATCTTGAGCGAGAGATAATGAAGAGAAGAAAAAAAAGTAGAAATGAAAAAGAGAAAGAGAGAGAGAGAACGAAAGAACGGCAGTAACTGGAATAAGAATTCGAGATGCCGCGCATTCTGGAAATAAAGAAGAAACACATCTACTTGGCCGGTGCTCCAACGTGAAATTACTCTGGGGATAAAAAGATCTCATAAAGTCAACGCAAACTCTGGACCGGCTTACACGTATGTGTAAGGGTACACAGGTACACGCAAAGAAAAAGAAAAAAAGAGAGAAGAGAAGAAAAGGAGGGCACTACAAAAATCGTAGGTGATAGAAATCTTTGCCTGTGTGTCCATGTTCCTTTACGTGTGTATTCGTCAATTATTTGTGCCATAACCAAGCTCTCTGAAAGCTCTCAACTCTCGTACCCGTTTCTCGAATTCTCCCTTCACCTGTGATTCTTTCACGTCTCTAACTCTCTCTCTTTTATTTTCCCCTTCAACTCATTCTTTTAACCTAACTCGTCCCATCTCTCGTTCACTTGCGCTTATTCTCTTCCTGCATTTTGCTCCAGATAGACGAGTACTCAATAAAGATTTACTCAGTGATCCTTCCAGCATATCGTATTCTGATCCTTTGAACTACTCCTTGAACTCTTACGTATCTTTTACGCAACCATCCATCCTTTGGATTAAACCAAACCGTTCCTCTTATTTAATAATTTATCATCGTCTATTCTTTCATGAAATTATTTAATAAAATTTTCAAATAATAAACCGATCCTCGCCGTATTATCCGGTATAATCGTTTTCCTGTGAATAATCGAAGAAGTTGAAACGTTCTCGGAGTTTTCGGGCCAAACAGCCAAGTGTTTTGCATGTTTGACTTAATCAGTCAGGTTACACGCATGAACGTGCCTCCTTTTATAGGTGACTCGACTTTGCGAGATAAAAAAAAAGATCGAAGGAAGGGGAGAACGAACGAAGGAGAGAGGTGCACATACAATAGAAGAAAAGCACGCCTCTGGGGAGTCGAAAGAAAAAGGGAAAGAGACGGTGAAAGAGAGAGAGAGAGAGAGAGAGAGAGAGAGAGAGAGAGAGAGAGAGAGAGAGACAGAGAGAAAGCAGGTATGCCTCATTCCCGTATCGTGAAACGGCTTTGGAGTTTGGTAAAAGCCACGATTGTACGCGTAGAGAGGGCTCGAATGGATGGTAAGGGCTGCGTTGGGGATCGGAAGCAAAAGAAAAAGAAAGAAAGAAAGAAGGAGAGGAGGAGAAAAGAAAAAGAGAGAGAGAGAGAAACATTTGCATGCTGCAGTCAGACTATAGCACGTTGCCCAGTCTCCTCGTTCTTTCGTTTTTTCTTCGTTTTTCAAGCGAAGACATTTCGAATTGAAGATATAAAGTGAAAATGGATTTCTTTTATGTCAAGAACATCAACGATTACGACGATAACGATTGCGTATAGTTTTTTCGCTTTTATCTGCTTCGCTATTTTATTTTATTTATATATATATATATATATATATATATATATATATATATATATATATATATATATATAAAGTAAATCTTCCGTGAGATTTTTGATCAGATCTAAAACAATAAACCTATGAATATCTTACCATCGAGATTGGTCTACTTTATTCTTTTTATTTTGATATCAGAGAAAAATTGGATGCATTATCATAAACCAGCTGATTTAATGAATTGCGATTCTGTTGTACCTTTTGAATAAACCATTTCAATCCCATAAATATGGATTATTATGAAATATTTTATAATTTAATTATATCGATGGTAACTCTTTTTTTAACGCATTTGATTATGATCCAACATTATGAAATTCAATGTCAAACGAAGACTCGATTAATATTTCACTTACATATATCCCTAATGTGAACAAGCTTAATTTCATCCAATTATGGCAAATTCGTTTTAATCCAACATTTCCAAAAATATTTCATGAAATCGAAATATATGTATATATATATATATATATATATATATATATATATATATATATATATATATATATTGTGTTGCTCAAACAGACGTTGTTGTTGTCTTTGTTGTCGACGATACAATCGCTAAACAAAGCCGACTGGTTTCTGACATCCTTTGTAGTGTTTATTAAGCGAATCCTCCGTCCGGAAGATCGTTGCAGTTGTGCGTCAAGCGGTTCTGTCGAGCGTAAGATCGCACGCTCCTGAAGGTCACGTACGGTGTCTATCTTCGGTTAGGGTCACCACACCGTTTACGCTCGGAGAAATTGCTAATTTTCGGTCTGAAGCAAGAGAGAGAAAGAGAAAGGAAGAGAGAGAGAGAGAGAGAGAGAGAGAGAGAGAGAGAGAGATTGAGAGAAAGAGAGAGAGAGAGAGAGAGAGAGAGAGAGAGAGAGAGAGAGAGAGTGAGAGAGAGTAACTTTACAGGAAAACGAAGTTGACCTTTTCGTTCTCAGTTAATTATTCGCTCGTTAACAAATCGACTGCCTCTTGTTGCTACCTCAAGTAGAAGTAAAAAAAAGACAATTTTCTAATTTAAAGATCCAATGTGAAATAAAAAAGGATTCAAATTTTTCTTCAACTCGTAAATGATTACTTTATCTATCTCTCACTTTCTTTTTCTTAAGAAATTACTATACAACGAATCTTTTCTTCTCCTATCTCACTATATACACGTATAAATATATCCACGTGTGTATATAAGCAAGCTGGTTCCCCGTCCCTCTATCCCTACATTACAGGCTTAAGTGTTTGATTCATCAGAATCGTTCATACGAGAAAATAGTCTAATGAAAGTTTGCGAAGATAGAGTAATAGAAAGGAAACCCTGGAATAAACGGTATCCAGAAAATTCGACTTGCTGGTGCCACTGTTGCTGGTGCTGCTGCTGCTACCGTTGAACTCGATGCAGCCGGTGTGCTGCAGTCGGTGACGATCAAATTTCAGCGGTCGAGCCGTTCGTCTCTCGATTCACTGGCCCAGAAGGTGTGAAACGAATTAAACGCGGGTGGCAGAATTCTCTCTCTCTCTCTCTCTCTCTCTCTCTCTCTCTTTCTCTGTCCCTGTCTGTCTCTTTCTCTTTCTATTTTCAGCAGCTTTCAACTCTTCCTATTTTTCCCTGTTTGCTTTCGAGCATGAAAGAGCAAAAGAGTGCGAGAGAGCGTGAGAGAGAGAGAGAGAGAGAGAGAGAGAGAGAGAGAGAGAGAGAGAGAATGTGTATACGATGGAGAACGAACAATGAACATGGGATACTCGAGACAGAAAATATGGGCGGTCGAGGAGGAGGACAGGCCGGCTCGTGGATCAGCAGATGATTACGAGGTCATAAATTCTACCAGGTTCTACCGCATCGTCGGCGGTCCTTTGCATTGCATCACGTCGATTACACGGTGAAAAAGTGCGTGACACTGGACAACCTACCTTCCTCCTATGTTTATTAATTGGAAAATCATTATGAATGCATAGCCTGCACACTTGTTTTTTGGGTATCTTTTTTTCTTTCTTTTTTGTTCTTTTTTCACTTTTCTCCTCTTATCTATTTATCTTGTTTATCTATTCGTCTATTCATTTTGTTTATTATTGTTCAAAATATGTATGTCTCCGTATATTATTTCATTTATTGTAACAAACGTTAGGTTTTATTAGATTTTATTTTATCATATTTTAACATGTTTCAATTGTTCATAATGGACGTTGTTTATCTCCCTTTCGATTCATCTTGTAAGTATGAAAATCGGAATGCCAGAGAACATATCTAGAACGGATAGAAATGAAAACACGGTTGGAAATTCGAAAACGAGATTTCACATAATCGTTTTCTCTCTCTCTCTCTCTCTCTCTCTCGTAGTATAGTACGATAGGATTCAGCGGCGATGCGTGATACACCGTCGATCGTTCCGTCGGGATATTCGATTCGCTCGGAATTATCCGTGAGTAAGGACATTAAAGGATTAGGGTGAAAATCCCCGAAATTATTAGGCGATATCCAAGTGGAAAATGGAGCACGTTTTCGGAAACGCTGACTGGCTAGTGGCTGATGCAGATCGTCCATCTGTCCCTCGGGACTCTGCCGGCTCGGTGTCTATGTAATAAAAGGGTCGACGAGACGAGTATATGTATATATATATACGAGAGAAAAAGAGATAGTGTCTCGGTAGAGGAAGAATAGGGTTTGCTATCTCGAAATGTTGCGTCGAGAACGGATGAAAAGGAGTATTGTGCGTATAATCGCACTAACAGCTCGGGGAAACAAATAACTTCGATGATTTATCGAATCCTTCTTCCGGTACGATTTACATGAGCACTTGTTTATTTTTGAATCGATAAAAGAGAACGAACGAGCAAGAGAACGAGCGAGCGAATAAATCGTTGTATCATAAGATATTACTTTACATTAAATTCATAAATTTCATCGAAATTTTTCTCTTATATTAATTATTCTAAAAACGATATAAT
>OU426994.1:12068850-12088850 GCA_911387935.1 Dolichovespula saxonica | reverse complement strand
TGTGAAATACGGTATGCGCACGCATTCCATCTCTCAAAGGATCTATTTTCGTGCGCGTGTAATTTTCGAGATTACCGGCTGACTGATTTACGAGGAGAAGAGGAATATAGCGTAGAATACCTTATCTCGCGCTGGGCTTATATCCTACCTAACGGCTTCTCCTTTGAATTATTGAATTAATGAGAGATTTTGTTTCATTTTTTTTATCTTCGAGTGATAAAAGATCTTCTGGAAATCGTTTAATGATTAATGTCTTATCAAAGATTCAATATAATGAACAAAAGGGAATTAATTGACATGACGTTTAATGTATTCTTCATTAATTAAGATTGTGTGGTGTGTGCTTGTAATTACTTATTGAATTACTGATTTCATTAAAAAAAAAGTTATTCCCCTCGTTCAATGTCTGCCTTGCGTTTTATGTTCTAGAGCGAATAGAGCGAAATTAATAAGAAAATAAATAAATGATATTGTCCATAAACGCCACAATCTTTGATCTTCCAATCTTATTCCAAAAAACTTTCTTCGAAACGACTGGTACGTAATATTGCCCGACACTCGTTTGATCGAAGTGAAATATTGGCTCCCATGAGATGTCCCAGGATCTCGCGTGACGACAAATTTTATAAGCCTGCGAAATCGCGAGTTTTCGATTCGAAGAAATAATTCAGACAAACGATCCATCGAACGATACCCTCCCTGATATATTTTTCCTTTTTTTTCTTTCTTTTTTTTCCCACGCGTATCCTATCAGAGAAAGAAATATTTTGATATTCTTCTAATTCAATTTCGATCGAGAAACATTTTACTTCTCAACGAAATCATTCTCAAGGTTTTCTTCAAAATGATTTTTCCTTATCCCCCCTATTCTCAAATAATCGCAATCGAAAAGAATCCTCAGTTGATACATCGATAAGCACGAAGAAGAGGAAAAAAGAAAAGGCGCGATATTTGCAGAGACATTCATCCAACGCCTATTCATCCATCAATTCTCCGTTTCGTAGTCCGTGAAGATGCAGTAGAGAGATAGCAAATAGTAGTAAGTTCGGTATAAGGTGGTAGCATCGATTTAAAATCCTCACACTGCGGGGGTGCCAAGCCCTTTCCGAGCTAGAGCGTTCTCGCGCCGACGTCGCATGATCCTGTGAGAGATTTGCATCGAGTTAGGTGCAAGCGTGACGAGATAAGATAGCGTGGGAGGGTTGACGAGGATATCCATTCTTGCAGCGTTACCGAGTTGGAGAGCTTCTTTTCCTCTTTCCTCGAGTGAAAAGACGAAAAGAAAGGACAAGAGAGAGAAAGAGAGAGAGAGAGAGAGAAAGAGAGAGAGAGAAATAGAACGAGAAAAAAGAGAGAGGAACAAAGAAAGAGAACGAAAAAAGAGAGAGAGCAAGAGAGAGAGCATGAGTGACAGAAGAAAAGTAGAAAAAAGAAAAAGAGAAAAAGATAGACAGACACAAGAAGAAAGATAAAAATGGATAGAAGAAAGAGGGAAGTATGAACGCTAAGCATAGATAAGTCGACGGAACCGGAAGCCTCTGACTCTTTGATAAGTGACTGCGATCGTATTGGTGTGAAGCGGGTGCGAGCACGCCAGCGAGTAGAGTTGTTCGAACACGATGGATGGGACAATTCCCTGTGATATCACGTTGCACGATAGGCCAGACTTGAAAATTGGCAAGCATTCCTCATGGCGCCCATGTGGTATGCATATTCACTGTGAGATTCTAACTTGTAAGTTCTGTTTCTCTCTCCTTCTCTCTTTCTCTTTATCTCTCCTTCTCTCTCTCTCTCTCTCTCTCTCTCTCTCTCTCTCTCTCTCTTTCTCTCTCGCTCCATTATTTGAGTATATTCGGCATATTCTCTCAATTCTTTCAGTGAATCATCCCTCTGAATATGAATCGTATTTTTTGGTCACACGTGATACTTGAATATTGTTTTCAACTTATTGCACACCTTTCTACGATTTATTTTACTTTGTCTTTATTTTTAATCTAAATTGAATCCCACCCGAATAAGAACAAAGGTTTATCTCAATATTGGTTCCTGATGATGACATAATTTAGAGACGATTCGTTTTAATAAATCCAATTTCAATTTGATAACAGAATTCGTTTCGTTGTTGAAAATGGGACGAAAGAAAGGCGGAAAAGAAGGAACAAAAGAGAGAGAGAGAGAGAGAGAGAGAGAGAGAGAGAGAGAGAAAGAGAGAGAGAGAGAGAAAAAAAAGGGGGAAAAGGTTATAGTGAGTTTATTACGTGACCCATCGTATATCATTTCTCCATCATTGGCTCGATAGTTTCATTCGCTTTCAACAGAAGAACTTCGGAAATTAATCGACGAATGTTTGAAAACCAAACCGCTGTAAGTTTCTTCTCTCTTTTTCTGTTTTTCCTTTTTTACGTAGCGTTTAATAAAACAAGAAAACCGAAATACGATTCACGTTTCATCGGAACGGAATAAGCTAGCGAATGAAAGATGCCGTTAGGTACCTTATCGAAAAGTTAGAAAGTTTGGAGAATCTTTATGTCGTTCGAAAGGAAAAAAGTAATTTACAGGTTGTACACGTCAAACGATGCAATTTAAAAATCGCCATGACCTCAATTTTTCTTTATCTTCTTTTTTCATTTTCTTTTCTATTCTGTCTTTCCTTCTTTTTTCCTCTCGTTTATAAGTTTTTACGTACTCAGCTTCTTGCATCGACAGCCAAATGCACCTTTCCTTTTCACAAGAACAGATGCAATTGAGCGTATTCCGAAAATTCAAAGAACTCGAACAACCCCATTGTCCAAAGCTTCACTTCTTCTTCTTCTCTCTCTCTCTTTCTCTTTCTCTCTCGTTTCTCTTACGTTTTTGAAATCGTAATGAAAATTGAGGTCGTATAACCTATTTTTGTAACGAAGCATCTCGTTTGTGAGTCACGAGTTGTTTCTTTCGAATATAAAAAAAAATGATTGACGTCAGGGTTTAGAAAATTGAAAAGCAGATTTAATTATGTAAATTTATAACTTTTCCTTTAAACGACACATTCGACATTTCTTTTTTATTCGTTCAGTATTTCTCTGCTACTGTTCTTTGTCTACTCTGTTACTGTTTACTGCTCTTTTTTTATTTCGTTATATGGAATATATCCATATATTCTAGTTGTACACGTTAATTAAAAATAAATATATATCAATTAATCGTTCCTTCCATTCGATTCGTTTAACAGAGTATAAAAAAAATATAAACAATTTAGCATAAGCGAAAGTAAATAACAGAATATTAGGTGAAAAAGGTAAGACGAGAACCACCGTCTCTCACAGGGGTAAGTGCGTGAACGGCGAATGAAAGAAGCGTTGAGAGTGGGAAGAAGAAGAAGAAGAAGAAGAAGCGAAGAGACGTAGGGTAAGGTCGGCAGGCAGGGCGGACCAGGCAGGCAGACAGGCAGGCAGGAAGGTAAGCAAGCAAGCGAGGATGAAAATTTGCATAAACCGCCCATTAAGTCGTGGCTGGTTTATTGAAAGCAGCGGTGGCGTTTGTAGGTGTGAGTCGAGATAGGTCCGGAAAGAGAGGAGGATCGCTTAAAGGAAAGTAATAACGTTTGTTGGGTGAGAAACCGACGGTGGGGTTTAGCTATCCTTGCACCTTCGTCTTTCCATCCAACTGTTTCTCTAAGTACCGGAACTAGATACCGAGCTGTTTGGATGCTGTGCCGTTAGTTACAACCAAAGAGAAAGAGAGAGAGAGAGAGAGAGAGAGAGAGAGAGAGAGAGAGAGAGAGAGAAGATAGTTTGATGAAAATCGAAATCGAAATAGGAAGCACATTATTAGTTCAGCATTCGAAGGTTCCTGTCGGTGAAGCACGCAAATCTAGTCCAAGTCTCTCGTCCTTCTTGTATTTCTCTCCCTCTCCCTCTCTCTCTCTCTCTCTTTCTGCAATTTCTATTACTCATTAACAGTTACAATGAAATCCCTGCAATAGTTAGTTTATCGTCGCTGCATTTGTCCTTAAGAATCCACATAGTTCCAATATTTACAATCTCAGCACCTTCTGTTACATTTATTTATTTTAGTTTTCATAACGAACATATTGCGAATGCATAAATATCGAATATTTATTCGTACTGGCCAATCCCATACTTTTCCATCGATTTCATATTCCTCGTGGACTTGCTTGGTTCCTACGAGTGTACCTTCGAAATATATTCTAAACATCAACGGGTTTATTTTCCAAACGAAGGGGGCATTGGATAAAAAAATGGGATGATATGAAAACGGATCGAGTGCTTTGGCATGGTACGAGAAGATTCGTCTCAGAGCAGTGGCTTTACCGCGGACCGATCTGTGTTGTAAACGAAATTGCGGCTCGTTTCGGTCGTTCTGTTTTTTTTTTTGTGTGGGTCAGCCATTAAAATAGGTACTGCGCTCGTGCTCTCCAGAAAAAACGAGAGAGAGAGAGAGAGAGAGAGAGAGAGAGAGAGAGAGAGGAAAGAGAGAAAATCGACTTATATTTGGGCTTCGTCATTGCTACGAAAATGTGGGTCGACTCCTCATTTTTTCCTGCTCATCTTTTTCCCTCGTTTCCGCTCTTGCGGTTACCACTGTGATGTACGGAGGGGAAAAAAATTGCAAACGAATGACGCCAGGAGAGGTCCCTCTCGACCCGAATGTTTCGTATTTCCAGGTACGGAAGCGGCCGGTACTTCCGCTGGCAGAATGCACTATTTTCACAGATTATTCGCGAAACCTTTAATGCAGTCCATTCGTGCCTCAGCATTGACTAGTTTCGTCTCCCTCTCTCTCTCTCTCTCTCTCTCTCTCTCTCTCTTCCCTTTATTAGATCTCTTTCTCTCTTTTCTATCTAGTTTACTTTTGGCTAGTGAAACGACGAGAGATTTCAACCTCCTCTTTTTCATCCAAATTGTCGAATCTCTTTTTCTGTCTGACTGTCTCTCTATCTTTCTTTCTCCCTTCCCGCTTCTCTTTCCCTCTCTTTCTCTCTCTCTCTCTCTCTCTCTCTCTCTCTCTCTCTCTTGTACTTTTGCTGGAGAAAAATGAGTGAGAAACGTTCAGAAGCGATTCTCCAGACGCAATCTTTGAAATGCATCCAAATATGATGCTTCTTTCGGCGAAATTGTAACGAGAAAGAAATATTCGCTCTGTAGCTATGTATTAAATTACAGGAAAAAGTACGATTATATGTCAATAATACATACATACATATATTATATATATATATATATATATATATATATATATATATATACACATAATTGACTTGTGTATATATCATGTCTCTATGTATATATTTAATAGCGTTAGTCACAATGAAATTTTTCTTTATTCATTTGTATATTTTATTATTTATAATTCATTTTTACGAATAAAAAATAATATACCAGATTAAAATAAGTGGATCTCGATAATTTTCATTTCTAAATGTTAATTTTTTATGTCCACACTTTCATAGTTGGATGTTATAATATGTGATAGTATATTATGTAATACTGTTCGATAAAAAATAATTAAGTATCATTACCGATATAAGATTACCGATATCAATTAGAAACAAATTGTATCATTAAAAACCTCTTTGTTTAAAGTATCTATGATTTTAACTTTCAGCAATGTCCCTAATGTGAACAATACATGTATACGTTTGACCCATTGAGTCGGATAATTTTTTTAATAAGAACGTAGATACTGTGATCTACATTATTTCCTTATATTTATTCGCTCACCTGTTACGCGACGTTTTTTCGCTACTACTACGAGCAACTAGACTAGACAAGTTAATTATGAATCGCAATATTTAAACGGCGATATTTTCGGTATTAAAGGTCGTATAGACTAGAAACAAAGTTTATTTAAAAAAAAAAAAAATCTCGACTTTTTATCTACTTACTATAAAACTATCAATATTTCCTAAATACGTATTACCTAAGTTTATACATATTTGATGAATTTTTAAAATCGATTTGTTTCAAAATTACTTTTCAATTTCCTCGAACAATGTTATATAATGTAGATGAAATATTAACTTTATTTCGTATGTCCCCCTTTTTAGCTTTATTAATGGCCACTGGTGTACGTAGCCGCGATAAACACATTTCTGGAAATTCCGTACTAAATTGTGATGGATACAAACGAGAGAGTTTTATCGTTTTAAAAAAAAGCCATTTTTTCGTCACATCCCGGTGAAATACGATTACGATATCTTTCACCATCCTATCTGAAATTTCACATTCTCCGCATCCCAACACATTCCTCTCTTTTATCAGTATTATGTGTATCTATGCTAAACAAATGAACGTATCCTGTAATTTTTATCGAAGATATACTTGCTTGTTTTACAAACTACAACGAGTTGTTGCTCTTGTCTAATTGAATATAGGCCAAAAAAGTAAGTGAAGATAACATTACATAAAATTTCGTAAGAAATCAATCGAAATAAGAAGAAAAATATAATTATATATATATTTTATTCCTTGCCTCAGGGTTTGAAGGCTGTTTTCCAGAGGATCGTATCTAAACCTCTTACAACTATACATAAATTTAACTAAATAACAAAATAACAACATAATAAAACGACTTAACAACTAAAAACAACTAAATTACTAAATGACTAAATGAGAGAGAGAGAGAGCACTATACCCTAACCATCGCCTGGGCTTCCGGTACCACACACACATACATTCGCCTCACTCCATACTCACACTCCCTCCCCTTCCTCCTATCTCTCTCTCTCTCTCTCTCTCTCTCTCTCTCTTATATATATATATATATATATATATATATATATATATATATATATATATATATATTGTTGATGCACACCTGCATCATGCGTCCCTCAATTCTATACAGTACTTTCTCCTAAGGGTCATATATCACTATTAGAAATATTTGCCCTTGAGAACACGTTAGATATTCGCTAAGAAAACAAACAGATAAAAAAAACACATTGTCACGTTCGTCCAAGCTTAGGCATTTTTAGCCAAGTACCTAGTCTTCACAAATTTGTCGAGCCGGGGAATAAATAAGCCGTGAAAATAAACTCGAGAGCCAAGGGTTTGGTGCTTATTCTTCAAATATCAATGCACTTCTCATGGGTCCTCATGGTAACTAAGACAAAGGACTACACATGAGATTGCTTAAACATTTCGAACGAACTATACCGACACGCATACGACCAATAAGAATATTGCTTTCCTTCTCAGGGCACTTTTTACTTAAATTCTTTCTTATTTATTCTCCTTTCCTAGTCTCATCATTGTCCTCGCGGATAGTTGGAGAAGCGTCAAAAAGCAATTAAGCTACATCTTTTAGACTACTAACATCAAGATTTCTAAGTTTTGTTAAACTTAATGGCTATCCCTGCTTCAGAAATAGCTAGCACCTCTGACTAGATATTATTATATAAGAACACATCAACATTTGTATCACACTTCAACAAATATAATTCTGTGATAATTTCCATTCGCGTTATATTCATTTACACGCATCAGCATCGCGATCTACACGAGATCCTTCAAAAGAACTCGCATTCTCTCATTAATTTGCGGGAACGGGCGGTATTTTACTGACGACCTTCAACGGTATCCTAGCTTTGTGCAGCTGCCCTTATTCATCGCGTCTAACGGGTCTATATCTCTGACGATTAAGAAGAGACGGGGAAGATTCTCTGTGCGAATCGACCATCATCGCTCGTTCGGTGCGAGACTAAATGTGGAAACGCTCTCGTAGTTGTGCTCTTCACGATGCAACATATAAATATATATATAAAGAGCATACTAGTATTTAAATGTATAAGGATAACCATGAAAGTGTGTGCGGTATTCGATAGAATTCGCTGTAGCGATTTGTATCTTGTTTTGACTTATAGACTTACACCATATTTTGTTGAGACAAAGAACAATTTATATTATATATCTTTATTCATATTTTATAATTTTTGTATTGTGTTTTAAATACCTTTCAAAATATTTATTAAATCTAATGTAATTCGAGTACGTTTGCTTTATGAATTGTAACTTCGTTCAAAAGTTGCAGAAACATGCCGTAGGGCATGGATGGACAATTGCCGGCTCGCAAGCAGCATATAGCTCTTTCTCCTACTGACTTAGTGTACATTAATTACGTAGAAGGAAATAAACCCTATTACTTGACACCACCGTGCCACGTGAACTATACAGTTTTTGTTTTGAACAAGCTAACAAGGTGCATGGAGGTTAGTGTATTTAACGTAGTAAGCGAATGGGGTGATTGATAACGAGGGCCGTGCGGCTCGCGAAGTAAAAGAAGTCGCCCACCTTTGTTATAGTGTATAAGATATGTATGATATTTAGAAATTTAGTAGAAAAACGTATCGCACAAAAGTGGTTGTGGTTTAAAATTAATTTTCTTATGGTGATGAAACATTTAATGTTTCATCCGTTCAGGACAACCTTTGCGTTATTAATAATGAAAAATTACGTACTTTTATTGAAAATATTTCAAAATTCAACACGTCAAAAATTCTTTGAAATCTTTAAAGTCAGGAATAAAATACTTCATTTATATTTATATTAATTTGAACAATCATGAAACTGAGCGAATTTATCTCACTTACATACGTTATCGGAGATCAAACATCAAAGATTAACAATTGGTTTTTCGCTTATTTATTTTTAAACGAATCATTTTTGTTCACTTGTAATAAAAAAAATGATTTTGCACTTTATCAACAAGCGTAAGTATTTATTATTTGTTGTCATTAAAGGATCCCATATCGACATCACTTATCATCAAATGATTCTCGTTGTGTATGTGGTGAACTGTAGCCAGTATTGTTAACTACGAATTTTTCAATGTAGGCTAAACAATTACAGATTAAATCTGTTTTATGCAGCTCGAGCGTACACAAGATACGTTAGTTTAGAAACAACCAGAATTAGTTAACCGAAAGAAAGCTTTATTTTTACAGAAACGAAGTAAGTCCTCACTGGAACAAATTTAACCCATGGAAAAAAGTATGGTTTAATATAACAAACATCTCATCCTTCATTTTCTACTAACATTTCTCTATATAATTATCAACTGTTTTGTTTTTGGTATTAGACAATCACATGCAAAATAGACAATTTACCAAAAAAGGATTCAGACTGAAGTTGGAAGATTTTTACTTTGAAATACTTTTATAAAAACGGAATATTAAAACGTGTATCTCGTTGGGAAATGGTTGTAGATTGTGAAGGTGATTATTTTAATGAATAAAGCTTTGTATGAAAATTTCTGGGCGTTTAATTGTTATTCTGAAAAAACCGCAACAACTTTTTGTGGTTACTTAATAATTGTTGAAAAAATAGGCTAATAAATAGATCTTAATAAACTACACGTAACAACATTTCCTCTATCATTTGTTCTCTCTCTCTCTCTCTCTCTCTCTCTCTCTCTCTCTCTCTCTCTCTCTCTTCATACGCTTTAAATAAAATTATCATATATTCTAATTAACAGAATTACCAACTTTAAAGAGTAGAGAAATATCGAGAGAGAGTGAGAGAGAGAGAGAACAAAAAAACAACTTTTGCTTGCCGAAAAAATAAGTTTAGATTGTTACATGAAGTAGGAAGATTAGATAACAGTGGCCCGTTAAACGATACGAAGAAGCTACCGTTTTGAACGTAGGTACGTGGGCCGTTGCATATTCATGAAAACTTACCGATTATAACAGCAGCAATCAATAAAGTTCATAGCCTTCAGTAATTTCAAAACTTTCATAGTTGCTCTCGTATATTCGTGTGGTCGCACATAGTTGATCGCAAATCAGATTTCAACATCATCGTATAATTGTTCTTACGTGTGATATCACCGTACATTACGTAGGTATTTGGTATAAATCGGCACAAATGCATCGAAATGTATCGGACGCTGATATTGATAAATTTCAATAATGGCTCGTCTTATTTCGTCTGTCATTTAAAACTGACGTATAAATTTTATCGTTCTGCTTTGATTGATCCGACTGGAAAAGTGATCTGGAAAAAAAAATTTCTTTCGTAAACATCTACGAACAAGAACAAATATGCATTTGTATATTTTGGATAGTTTCAGTTCTCTATGATTGACAAGTGACTCTATCTATGTATGTATACATTGAGAATCAATTCTTCCTTTTGTTTCCGCGCAACAACTTAAATATCGGACGCATAGCACGCCTATTCTTTTCCTTTTTTTTTTGTACATTGCGAATGTCGCCAATAGCCGATACGTAATTTAAATCCGCGTAGTCGCCTAATTGTAATAAAGAACAGTTATTTTTAATTCTACTTTGAGCTTTTTATATTTTTAGAAATTATCATCTCGCTACTCGTTGCTCTTTAATAAAACAATTATATGCGTTTTTCATATTCTCGTCTTTCTGTGGGTAATGTAATATAATTCCTCTCAGAGAGGAGGAGGATTCACGAGGATGGAAAAATGTTAACGACGTATTCGACTTTCTAATATCTATCTTATTTCCTCTCTCAATTTCTGTCCCTTCTACGTGATCGATAAAAGAATATTAATTCAAATTAAAGTCCAATTTGAACGAAGTATTCCTCTCTCTTTCGCTCTCTTTTACTTTTCCTCCCTATCATCAGTCGGGATCCTCGTTATCCTATGGAGAAAGTAGAGAAGCAGAAAGAGAGAAAGAGAGAAAGAGAGAAAGAGAGAGAGAGAGAAAAAGAAAGAAAGGAGAGAAATATCGAAACTCGTTAAATTCTCGTCGAAGAGTGGTTTGCCTTAGCTACTGCTCTTTAAATTGCAAAGATTATTGTGTTTCCGCGATTTCCCGTTAATTGTTCGTTCTTCAATGTCTCGGAGGTCACTCGGTACGAAAACTCGCCCTACGCCGATACGATTAAAGAAAGAAGTCCCGAAAGAAGAATGTCGCTGGGAAGATAATCACTACTCTCATAGATCCGAAAAACCATCGGTTCTCTGTTAATTTAGTGAATAACGATTCTCTTTAAGAGAACGTCACTGCTCCTATATTATCACGAACTTAAACTCGTGCGTTTAACCTACGAAATAAACAAAGAAAGAAATCACGCGAATTAGATGAATGGTAATTAACAATGAAATTAGAGAATGTAAACGACGATAACGATACGCACAGTTCTATATTCACTTGGAATCGTATCTGACGAATATTTCCACAAATATCGAATGAAAAGAAACGAAAAAAAGAAGAAAAAAAGAGAGGATAGAAAAGAAGATAAAAGAAAAAAATATGAACGAAAGAAAAGAGAGAAGAAAACGGTAGAAAAAGAGGAAGACACGTTGCGTCGGATTAGAATAGTACCGCGTCAAGGTTGCAGAGAAGATACAGACATTAAGGGTTAGGGTGAGGTTATTCTACGAAGATCGTCGGAGATGCCCGAGAAGTGAACGTTATGCGCGCGGCGCCCCTTCCGGATCAATACGGGTACCACATTGTTGTAATGCCGCCTTGCTTTGCTGGTCGCCGCTTGCAAGAACCATCGAAACTTTTTAAAAAGGAACTCATATCCTTTCCTTTCTCCTTTTCTCCTACCCTCGCATAACATTTCACACGTGCGTGATCGTTCTCTCTCTTTCTTTCTTTCACTCTCTCTCTCTCTCTCTCTCTCTCTCTCTCTCTCTCTCTCTCTCTCTTTCTCGCTCTCTCTACGATATTTACATCTTTTCTTCCGAGGAAAACAATAAAATTTTCTTCCAACGATTTCACCACCGATTAATTTCGTTTCATTAAATCAATTGTTGCGTTTCGTTAAATTATTTTATTCATTGACGAATCATCGTTCTTAAATCTTTTAATTCATAATTCTTTCAAAAATTTGTAGAAAATAAAAAGCACATAAAAGATATTGTCTCGGCCAGTATTGTCTATTAAATATTAGAACAGAAATAATGGAAAAGTTTTCTTTGTTTCATGTTTGCTTCTTTCTTTTGTTTGATTTATCAAATTTAACGGCAAATTATATTGTCGCCCATACGTTGCGCCTATATGTAGTGCGAGTTAAATCGTATTAAACTTATCATAATACGTATCGAATATCGTAACTACTTTGCGTCTAAAGATTAATTCATTAAATGAAATAACAGAAATTATTATTCTCAAACGAGAAACTTACAGATCAAAAATGATTTCTGCTTTTTTTAACTTCTTCGGGAAGGATTCGAATGAAAATCGAAGTAAAAGGATGAGAGTCTTCTTTTAACAGGCCAATGAAGCGTCGAGATGGAAACGAATTGTAATTACACTTGGCCGATAACGTCAGCGAACTAGCTACTTAGCGCAGATATAGAGAAGATGTAGTGGCCATTCCGAGGGCTAGGCACCTTGGCCAACTTGCGTCGTTTTGATAACGAAATGACAGGGAAGTAATTGCACGCTCGAGAATGGTAGATCCTTCTCTCTTTTATTTCCACCCCTCCTGCTCCCCCTCCCCCTCGCCTTCTTCTCCTTTTGCTTTCTTTTTTTCCTTCTCTTCTTTGCTAACCTTTACTCTCTCTCTCTCTCTCTCTCTCTCTCTCTCTCTCTCTCTCTCTCTCTCTCTCTCTCTCTCTCTCTTTCACTCTTTACCATATATTTAATCGTCTCGCTATGGAACGACCGAGATTTCCGAGCGTTCGCCGACGTGCGCGAAAAGTTTCGATGAAATTAGATCGTGATTAAAGTTTTAAATCAAAAGATTAGAAAGCATTAGCGCCGTATTCTCAGTGCAATTTGCACGGAATCATAAAATCTTATGAAAATATTAATCGTTGACAGTACAAAAGAATTAAATACTTTTTGGTTACACAATTAAAGAAAGAAAAGTACTTAATGCTGCATGTAAAAGAAATATGCAATATATGTATATATACAATATATATATATATATATATATATATATATATATATATATATATATATTTATATATATATATATATATATATATATATACTACTAGAAATATCTATATATATATATATATATATATATATATATATATACTACAAAATTGCATTCAATCGAGGATCGAAGTATAGTGCATACTATAGTCATTTAGGTTAATCGCGTTTAATATACAAAATCGTCGTATATTGATACTTGGCATTAGAGCATATACGGAGTCTCGAATGAGAGGACAAGTAATTTCCATGTTATTGAAGCATAAGTGAAGAAGGAAAGAGAATTTCTTAATAATCGAATTTTTAAAGAAAACGATTATAGGATGGAGTTCGACATGTAACTCTAGGATATTGCTTGAGAAATAAAATAGAAATATTCGACCCAGTTTAGTAAGAGAATTTTAGTCCCATTATTGTTCTTCTTATTTTTTCTTCAAAGGCCCTAAACGACTCGTTCTAAAAAGAAGATGTCATATCTTTAAAAGGTATGCTTAGAGATAGTATCATAAAGGTTGTCCTTTATGCTGTTCTTATTTTTGATTATCTATATCTGTATCTGTATCTGTATCTCTCTCTCTCTCTCTCTCTCTCTCTCTCTCTCTCTCTCTCTCTCTCTGTTTCCTGTCATGTTTCTCAACGTCAGACGAAATACTCTCGAAGAGATATTCACATCGAATAGAGTCCCACAAGTGCGGCGACTTTTCAGGTCAAATCTTCTGTATTAATTGAAATCCAACATAATTCGATCTACTTGCTTGAGAAAATCTGTCTCGCTTCTAGACTAAGGTAACTGAGAACTTCACAAATATTCCCAAACTCTGAGCAATAATTTCCACTTCCTACCTTAGTTGTCGACACTAAACGAAGAAAATTGCAATGCCATAGCATAGCGATCACGAAGTTATGGTATCTTTAAACCCAAGAGTTAAGTCATCGAGTCGTTGTCTTCGACGTTCTTATCATGAATTTCGACCTCTTCTCTTCCTCTTTCCCCCTCTTTCTTCGTCTTCTTCTTTTTCTTATTTATCCCTCTTTTGACTTCGCGCACAATTACCGCATTAATTATGGAGAAAGGCTCGTGAGTATGAAGCATTATTTCTATCCATCCGAAGGCGTTAAGGGGTTGTACAGTACGACGCGCTCGGTACGGTGAGGACGATTTTCTGATTTTCGCGAGAACGAAGAGGGCTGGGATTTTCAGGTTGAAAAGAGTACGAGAGAGAGAGAGATAGAGAGAAAGAGAGAGAGAGAGAGAGAGAGAGAGAGAGAGAGAGAGAAAAGTATGGGTGGCAATTTCCAGTTATAACGGCTAATCCGTATTTCATCGCCTAAACGACGCTTGTTCGTCTTCGTTCCTCTGTAGTTGAAAGAGAAAGGGAAAGAAATAGAGAGAGAGAGAGAGGGGGAAGGAGAGGGAGAGTAAGCGTAAAATAGAAAGAGAGAGAGAGAGAGAGAGAGAGAGAGGGGCCAGGATGGAAGTCGGAGTTGAGTTGCAGTAAAATATAATTGGGTTTTGAGGATTATCCCGCGGGCGAGGTAGAATCTCCGTGCGACTCGTTCCACTGGCTCTTCCTTTCGCACTCCTCTCTCTTTTGGTCCTGCTTTCCAGAATCTTTGGAAGCTCGTCTTCTTCTAGTATAGGTGTGTGTGTGAGAGAGAGAGAGAGAGAGAGAAAGAGAGACAACGTACTAGTGAACCAAGGCATGCACTTTATTCATGTTCTTTAATTATTTCAAACACTCTGCTTTTTGTATCAACTATATTGATCGTTTGATTTCATTAATTGTAATTCTTGATACGACGGAATAGTCCATTGATATATCTTTATTAGGGTAAAATCGTCTTAGATTAATTAACAGTTTCGTTATTTTCTGTTAGTGACAGTTTATTCATTATTTCGTTTACTTCAGTCTTATTTTATTTTTGAAAAGAATGGTATTGAAAAATGAGTAAAAGAAATATTGTCCAAAGAAAAAATTCGAAAGAGGGAATAACGGATACTCAAAGAAGAAATCTAATTTTTTAGGACAAACGATTAACAGTCAAAAACAATACTTAAAAAATCGATGGGTGGCAAATAATGGATGAAAATAGGGAAGAGAAATACGAATGAATGGTGACAGTCTGATAAATTAACTCGATTCACCAAGGGTGCTTTTCTGTCTCAAAGTGGTTGACGCTTTAATCAAACATCTTCGGCATCAGACGACCAAGAAGACTCGCATCTTGATCAGATCCCTTTGTTTCTAGCGTTTAATTTTCTCTTTTAGATTTCGTCCAAAATCGAAATTGATTATGTTTGAAACTTTGGACTAGAAACGTTCGGCTTTGTATCTCGTTGTGTTTCGCCCAAAAATTAGTCGTGATATGTTTTTCTTTATTGAAAAAAATTTGGTCTTTGATGGTGATAGGGATATCACGACGCGTCGAATTATGATGGTAGAAATAATGACTAGGCCAGGAAAATAGAATAAATAATATAGATAAATTGAAAGGGAGAGAGAGGGAAAGAGAGAGAGGGGAGAGAAAGGGATAAAGGGGAAGCTGTCTGAAGTGGCGGCGTTGTCCGTGCACTGACGCGTCCCTTGCAACATGGAAGGAAGGAGAAATGGCAAAAGGCCGAAGAAGAGGATGAGGTAGGGAAGAAAGAGGCAGAACTCTGCCGTGGCTGGATGCTACATTGTGCACGAAGCTCGGCTAATGAGAATGGAAAGCTACTGGGAAAGTAACGCCATCATGGAACGCGTCGGTAGAAGCAAAAGAGACCGATACACGGAAGACTAGGAATTTCCTAAAGCGAGATGGGGAAAGGAAGAAGGAGAGAGAGACAGAGAGTGAGAGAGAGAGAGAGAGAGAGAGAGAGAGAGAAAGAGAGGGAGAGAGATAAATGTTGAGTAACCACGGATGAAGATAAGCAGATAAAAGAAATGGCTTCGCTCGTCCGTTCGAACCAGGCGAGCGAGCGTGAGCCAGCGTGAGCTTTTGGATGCTGGAAGAATAGCATTGAGGACAAAACGTTTCCGTGAAAACGAGTGGTAGAAGAGAAAACCGTGGAGGGTGATGTGGAGGAGGAGGAGGAGGAGGAAGAGAAGTAGGAGGAGAAGGATGAGGACAGGAAGGAAACAAGAAGCACGAGCGTGCAGAGAACGTGTGGGCGATGCTCCGCAGTGATATCAAGAGATATGCACCGGATTTCCGGTGCGTCCTATCCAGAGACGATTGAGTGTACAGATAAAACTCTCCAACTACATTGGCTAGTCGATGGAATGGTCACTAATAAAATAAAAGCAAAAAGTAGATCGTGTCAATTAATCAAATTCCAATATGACGGACGCATAATAAGTGCCGCGTCAACTTCTTTCTTATTCTACGCTTAAATAAAACCCCATTTTTATGATTATCCGTAATTATATATAGTATAAAGGAAAAAAAAATCAAATATGTAAAACTTTTATTATATTACTCGAATGTTAAAGTGACCAAAAAAATATTCGACGATCGATGAGGAAATTAAGAGAAAGTATGTGATGTGTATATATATATATATATATATATATATATATATATATATATATATCATATAGAGAGAGGGAAAGAGAGAGAGAGAGCTTTAGCTACTGATTTGACCTGAGTATTTGCATAACAACCCTGGCGACCCTACCATGAAGCCCATATATGCGTTTTCTTATCTTACCCTAACAAACCCTTTTCTACACTCGAATAGTTGACATGATAGATAATGTACGGGTAATTTTCTTTTTCTCTACGAGTAAGGAGAACGGAGAGAAGAACAACGAGCATACGGTCGACTATATCTCCATCCCTTTCCTCTTTTCCACTTCTTGTTGACTAAATTACTGCTTTTAATTACGGCTGTGGACTTGCGCCCTTGCGCCAATGTTACATCGTACGCAATACATCCTTTTTCTCTTTTCCTCTCCTCTTCTACCCCATGAGCTACGGTTGTCGTGTAACTCGAATCATATTGCGTATGCACAAGCATACAAAAAAGAGAGATAATGGTTGAGAAAAAGAAAGTAAGAGATATTTAAAGAGAGAGGGAAAGAGAGAGGGAAAGAGAGAGAGAACGAGAGAGACACGCGTGAATTTACGACGCGTGTCGCGATTGAAATAATTCAATTTACTGGGGATTAATTATAGAGCAGGAAATTCGACTAATTTGCCTCACGGATAAGCTTTAAAGCACGTTGCCCAGTCATCAGAAGCCTTTTCCTTCGAGGAGGCGGAAAATTTCGACAATTCGCTCGTACATCCGCCAGTTGACTGGTTTGAATCAATAAAGAGAGGAAAAGCAATGGGAACAAACTGGTAGCGAACGAGAGAGAGAGAGAGAGAGAGAGAGGAAAAGAGAGGAAGTAGTGAGCACACGTGCAATTCTCTTCTTTCGCGCGCAAAAGTTGAGAATTTGCATATCGGCCAAAAAGCTCGGCAATGGAAGGCCGAGTAGCTCGCTTCTAACGGATATGGAAGAGATTGCTCGGTTGTGTTTTCGCGAGGATCAACGCTCAAACGTAAATTCGACGGGTTGTACCTACCTTTGGCTCTGCCTAATTAGCCAATTTTCAAGTGCCCACTTTCAGACCATGCGTTTCGCAATATTTTCGGTATGAAATGCGATGGAGGCTCGAATATATGGGGAAATATGATTACACGATCGTGAAGTGATGTTGAGGACGTCAAAAATTTTCACTTTTTGTTCTCTCCCTCTCTCTCTCTCTCTCTCTCTCTTTTCCTCTCTCTCTCTTTCCCCCTCTTTCTCCCTCTATCTCTCTGTTTTACTCAACATATGACAAAGCTTTAACTACGATACTCATGTAGTGTGGTGTCGATAGAAGGATTATATTTCCATACATGTACGTTGCACATGTTGAACATGTTGAACATGATCAACATGTTGATTTTGCATTTTAACCTCTTTTTGTCTCTGTCTGTTTTTCTATCTGCCTCTTCTTTATATATATACCTATATCAATGAAAAGGAAGGAAAAAAAAGTAGACGTATAAATATATATATATATATATATATATATATATATATATATATATATATATATATTTTATAAGTATATATACTTTTACTTCCCTTTTTTTCTTCGTTTCTCTTCTCGTCGTTTCCCCCTTCCCTTTTTTCTCTCTTTTCTCCCAACATCTACGAGTATAGACAGCATCGAGAAAGTTTCACGAGGTATGCGTCGACTGTTCGGAAGTTAAACGAACGACTCCAATTATGCAGCTCGCCGTTGCAACCAGTCGGCGAGCACTTGGTACTGTTTATTTTACAAATTTATTATCGGCGTTGTGTAGTCTCTCTCACAATCGCGAATCTCTCTCTTTGTTCGAAAACTTTGAAAACTTTTCCGGTACACAATTTCTCCGAATCGTTTTTTTATTTTTTTCACTTCTTTTCTTTTTTGTCTTTTTTTTTTGTTTTCTACGGAGGTTTCTTCGAGAAAGTCAATTCGAATCGTTCGAACGTAGAAATGGAAGGAGAGGGGTCGATGGTACGAGAAAATCGCTGACCGTTGACGTGCGAGTCAATTTTCTGCTTGCCGGAGTGCCATAACTCGTGGTAAAAAATTGGTCGGTAAAAAAAGAGAGCGCCTGTCACGAGCTAATGAGAAGCTACCGATCGCGTCACGCTTTCTAGTTGCTTGTCTGTGAACGTTTATGCAACGTGTATACATGTTGCCAGGATGGTTCTGTGTTAGTGTGAGCGGCCACGTTCATGCTTCGGCCATGAATAATTAAACGGCCCCGGCCAGCTCGGTCTCGCTACCGTGATCCTTAGGCGTTGACCATAAAAAGAATTATTAAAACGCGCCCACGACCCCTTGTCCAACGGTGAATCGTCCATGGAAAGGATTAAGTTTGGTCTACGTTATATCCATAGCGAATTGCCCCGTAAAACGTCATTCACGATCATCTATGACGTATCCCACGTTAAACTATCACAATCTATTCAGTGAGAATCCTCTTAATCTGACGTGTCGGCTCTAAGAACACGGAATACCTTATTTTTTGTGAAGATTTAAACGGTTTCAAGAAATTTTTCCTCGTAAACATGTTTATGCTAAGAAACAGAATATTATATATATATATATATATATATATATATATATATATATATATATATATATATATATTATCTATTCTTTGATTAGCGGATATTACTTTCGTAAATTCCGTTATTTCAAAATATATCAATATACTTTCCACATAGAAAATATTTTGCCACGATATTATCATTGCACGATCGATTTCAATCATATATCAAAACAAACATTCACTATTATTTATATAACTTCTTAAATAACGTATTTCTGCATCCTCTTTAATCTATTTAACATTGAAAAATCATTTCCATTTGTATTATAAGATCTATTTGAAAATTATCATTGAAAGTACGAAAAAATAGGAATGCGTGGATGAAAAAGAAGAAGAAACGATTGTTAATTTCGGCAGGTGCGGTTTTCGGTTCGCTTTGCGGCTTTGCTTTTTACGAGGACGAGAGAAAAGCAAGAAAAGAAATATAACAGAGAAAAGAGTTGGAGGGGAAGGGCTATCTCCGTGAATATACGATGCAATCGAATCTCGGACGCGAGTTCGTCAAATACTGCGAGAATCGACGACATGTGGCTTCGATTCGAGATAAGTTTTAAGCGGAAGCCGAAGGAGGGACGCATCGCGGCGTAAGACGTACAATCGCTGAAGCTCCTTCGTATTTACGAGGGTTAGCTTCCATAGAAATCTGCAATCTTTTTGCATACAACAGATGAGAACAGTCATACATACACACACACACAGAAACATAGAAATAGTCAGACTCACGGACTAAGAAGGTACACATATAGGAGGCAAACATACACAGACAAAAGCGCGAACTTGACATGGCGTACGTCGACGAAGGGAAGAAGAAGAACAGAATTCTCGCGGATCCCCGATCAAAAAGCAGCTACAACAGCAGCCATGTTCTTTCTGCATCTCATTCGTCGCTTATCTCTACGGTCTAAGGTGCACGCTCGTCCGAGGTCTTTGAATTTAGTGGATCTTCTCTCGAACGGAGCTGATCGTACGTTAGTTACGCGGGGCCGAGTAT
>OU426994.1:12035888-12068350 GCA_911387935.1 Dolichovespula saxonica | reverse complement strand
CGCGTTTATTTCGCTACGTTGGAAATTCGGAAATTCTCGGAAATGGAAGTCCCATTACCTGTTCGTAGTTTCGGTGACTGCTTTTGGTCCAGTATTGCAAGAAAGAGAGAGAGTGAGAGAGAGAGAGAGAGAGAGAGAGAGAGAGAGAAAGAAAGAGAGAGAGAGAGAGTGTGTGTGCACGCGGATAACTTCCTCGACGCCGTGAAATTGAACGGAATAACGCGAGCGCAAGGCTTCGCTTTCCTTTGTTCCATGAGTATTTCAGAGCCGAAAGCACAGTTACTCCACTAGTCCAGTTTCGTCGTTCGCGTACGCTTGGCTTCGTTACCACGAATATTACCATATTCCGTACATTGTCGTACACTACGTGTAGAAATACGTACCAGACATATAATACATAACTGTGCATATATATATATATATATATATATATATATATTCTTACGTACAAATATCGCGCTATCTTGCGAATTCACTTTTCTCCTATTGCGCTTCGTTGATCCATTTCTGCATAGGCTAACGGCAACGTTTTCATAAGCGCTTGGTCCTTCCAAATTTCTGTGAACTTTCGATACAATACTTCGATACGGAATAAGTCTTATCTCGTGACAAATCTAGCATTTAATTCTTTACTTCTTTTTTTTTATTCTTAATTACATTCATACACCAAAGCATGATTACAAATAAAGTTGGACTTTTAATATCTTTTCTTCTTTCTCTTTTTATTTTGTTTTTGTATTTCTTGTTTGAATTCTTTATAAAGTCGAGAAATTTAACAAAAATGAAAAATAGAAAATATCATTTTTGAAAGGAGATCAATTTTATATGAAATGAATCGGTACTGCTCGTTTTTCACTATATTTAGTTCAAATAGCCGGATAAATATTAGCTATATTCCATGTGTACATGATTTGACGTTTATGTTTCATGTGCTGATTGTGAGATATAAATTGCTCTGTTAATATTTCTCTATAAATTATCAAAACAAGAACTCTCATCGATTTATACCAATTTGAAAGGTAAATCGATAATAACGATAGAAATCAGTTCCATCAAATTTTCAATTATTTTTCTCGTGAAAGATAAAACGATTCCCTTCTTTTTTATATGTTTTAAGAATGACTTAACAATAAGAGAAACTTCTGTCACGGTCCTATCTAATCGCTAACATGATCTTAACCCTAAAGTGGCCCTTGTACGATGGATGTCTAGCTTTACGCGCGTCATCAAGGAACAGAATTAGGGACGATACCGTCCTAAGATACGAACGACGTTACAACGTCGTTATAGGACGACGTACTGCCTACTCAAGACGCGTTAACGGTAATTGCGTCGATAGAAGTCAATCCTGTTACCTACGTTCCTGCGTTCTATCCGACGTGATGTGAGAGAAATAGTCCAATTTAGCTCGGGCCAGGCATACCGAAATTCGAAGACATGACAGAATCTATGTTCTACGGATTACGATACATTAATGCTTTGTTCTGTACAAAATTAATACGTTTTTTTTATCTTATTTTTTCTTTTCTATTATTTCAATTTTTGTATTTATTTATTTATTTATTTATGTCTATTCAAGCGCATGTTTTTAACGAACGATTTAATTATATATCCCGGATGTAATACTATTTCTGATATTCCCGTGTAATTTGAGCCTTTTATCAATATTCTTTTAGTTTAATAAGCCGAAATCTTATATACTACGTTCAATTAACTTCAACGAAAGATCCGGGAAAGGAGAGACA
Organism: Dolichovespula saxonica; assembly: GCA_911387935.1. Lineage (NCBI taxonomy): Eukaryota > Metazoa > Arthropoda > Insecta > Hymenoptera > Vespidae > Dolichovespula > Dolichovespula saxonica. The sequence continues at coordinate 12,066,605 of OU426994.1, read as the reverse complement.
CTCTCTTTTAACCTTTCATCGATATCGCGAGACACGCGAATATTCGTAGAGGGTAAGATAAACTCCCTTTCCTAAGGGCTTTTCCTTCTTTTCATCTTTTCATCCGACTCACCCCTCTTTTCTTTCAATCCCGTGGGTTTGCAAGTTGACTCGAGTTCCGTTTTATAGGCAGTCGTTTGAATCGATAAATGACCTCTTCTTTTCTCTCTTTCTTTTTCTCTCCTCTCTCCCTCCCTCTCTCTCTCTCTCTCTCTCTCTCTCTCGCTCTCTTTCTCTCTCTCTGGCTCTCACTCTCTTACTTTCTTCCGATGTGTCCATCTAGAGACCAGAGCGAATTTGATTAAAGGATTCGATTAATGTTTACCAACGTATATTCTTTTATAAACTTCAAAGAGAACTCCCTTCCCACCACTGGTAACTCCTTCCAACGCTAGAGTTTTTCCCTTTTAGACTGCATCACCGACCACAACTTTTTAAATGAATTTCAACGCGCTATCGGACTCAACTTCTATCTCAACGCGCAATTAGTTACGATATTGCCCGAAAGCCCTCTTTCCATTTAGTTGCCGCTGTTAATTCATTTATTTAAGGGAGAGAGAAAAAGATAAAGAAAGAGAAAAGGGAGAAAGGGAACGATAATTTTTACCGTAAAGACGTTGCGAAACGTTTATTTTTAACAGCATCGTTTGTAATCTCTTCATATGGTTTTCTTTCTTTCTTTCTCTGTCATTCTCTCTATATATTTTATCGTTTCTCTCTTTCCCTCTCTATCTCAAACGTATGCGAGCGTCGAGGAAGAGGTTCGTTAGCAAGTCGAGACCGCCATTTACAATCTTAAGACCATTGTTTCAAGAGCCTAGGGACAAGAAGATCCTGTTCATTGTGTCGGACAAAGATGATACGCGACATCGACCACACGTAACACGGTGCCTTCGCATATCATACATATTAAAATGAACGTTGTTCGCATCGTCGGACAAATTAGTATTGCTTTCTTACTGTGCCCAGTATCCTTCACTCTCTGTCTGTCTCTCTCTCTCTCTCTTTCTCCCTCCCTCCCTCTGTCACTATCGCCATTGTACTGTATTCTATTCGGTTAACAAAAATAATAACATTCATCACGAACGACTAAGCGATTCTTCCTTTATCTCTTCGAATCTTCGAACTTTCATTCGTATGATTTTCATTTTGTTTGTCTTAATGCTAACGCATATTTAATGTTAAAGGTCAGAAGAAATCATATATTACATTGTATACTAAAATAAGCAAGAATGTTGTCCGTATGTATCTACTATATGCCAGGGTGTATGTGTGTGTGTAAGAGAAAGAGAGAGAGAGAGAGAGAGAGAGAGAGAGAGAGAGAGAGAGAGAGAGAGAGGAAACGCGATCGTTACGTACTAAGATGAGTCTGAGAGTTCGTATCCCACGGGAGTCATCCTCGGACTAACGGCTCCCCAGGAATGGATACGTATCCTAGACAAAGTAAGGAAACCTTACTCCTCCTTACCTTACCACCCCCTCCTCGACCTTCCCCATCTAGAATCTCGCCACTTCCTCCGTTCTCAAAGAAGAGGGTTCACACTGTCTCTTCTTGGTAAAAGTATCATGGATACATGCGTTTGCTCGAGCCCTTCTATTCCGATGACACGACCATTTGACAATTTTTTATATCGTTTCACGATCCATCCTAACGAAAGGAACAAGCGGGTCTAGAGCCGAGTATATACCGAATCCGCACAATGAAAAGTACCGATTTATTATTTTAATATCTCATTAACACTCCTCGAGCTCTATTGTTAGGAATGGTCTTTGCTTATTCATAAGAAAATATATTAATTAGAAATTTAGAAAATGTTTGTCTAACTCAATTTAAATCTTAGTCTAACTCGGTAGGAATTGATTGTTATAAAACCGTTATAAAAAAAGGAAAGAAAAGAAGAAGAATAAAAAGATGTAAAATTAAAAAATAAAAATTTAATTTCACGTTGTCGAATTAGCCTGTGTTTCCCTTCTTTGGGATAAGTTCCGATTAGGGCAAACGACATCGAGTCCTCTCCTTTCGTACTCGGTATTATGGATTATGAAAAGAAAATCCGATGTGCTGACGTCCACCCAATCAGATCTGCAAATAGGAATTAGTGTTGAGCCGCGTACAAACAATGGTGGTTCGATTGATTGACTTTTTGCTTCCCTTCCCAGTACTGTGGTGGCTCCGAAATGCGTGGGTCGCTTCGTAAGCGAGATGCAACCTACCCCTTCGTAGCACGCAAGCAAGTAGGCAAGCAAGCTTCGTTGCTGCTTGGGTTCCTGGGGTATCCACTCTAAACCACTCATCAGCAACTATTGTCGTCCTTCTTCTTCTTCTGGTTCTCTTTCTCTTTCTTCTTGTTTTTGTCTTTTTCGACGCGTTTCTACGAGACCTGGAGAATCCCCATCGGTTAGTGCAGTAGGGCGTGATAATCCTAGCCGAGAATGAGATCGCGTGGCATAGCCTCGACCGATGAGATTCTCCCCCGAAAAGTATCAGCTTCCAGTGCGAGCCTTTCCTTATCGGATTACTCCTCGAATCCTCGACGATTGAAAGCTCCGATTTTCGCGGACAGTCAGTAGCATCGGGAATAGCTTCCGATCTCATGAACCTTCTCGTAAGAACAAATAATCGTTTAGTACTTCGATTGGTAAACTAACTTCTTAGCCTCTTTCTTGCTTTAAAGTCTAATTTTTTTCTGTTTTCTTTTCTCTCGTTATCTCTATCTCTTGTTACCTTCGAAGCGCTATTTTTTTGCCACCTTTCCTTCAGATTTTCTTTTCTAAGTCGACAATTTTTATATTCGTACGATTTAAGATTAGAAAAAAAAATAAAAAACAAAACCCTAAGACCGGCTGTAAGCAACGTTTCTTGCGCGACAATATCGATAGTTATTTTGAAAGTATGTATGTACCACGTTGTCCCGAGGTTAGAAACGTTAGAAATTCTTTTCGACATTCATGACAACAGTCACTTTTGTTTCGTTGCCATTATTAAACAGATCGAAGATCTTCCTTCTTCTGGAAGATTTATATATATAGTAAACAGTTGTGCCGTTAAATTTTTATAATCGTAACTTTGTCAAAGTTATTCTTAATAATAAACATTGTTTAGTCGATCGTACGAACGACCTGGTCGAAAATTTCGAAACAATCAAACACGGTACCTCAAAGTTATTTAAAATAAAATGAATAATTTGTCCTATTGATTGATCGCAAAATAACAAATTTTTGTTGCTGATTGACGTTTCTATACAAATCAAGAGTATGAAGGAGTGTGAAACACGTGTAGGTACATACATACATAAAGACAATGCGACAGAAAGAGAAAGATAAACAGAGAGACAGAGAGAGAGAGAGAGAGAGACAGAGAGAGAGAGAGAGAGAGAGAGAGAGAGAGAGAAGGATACAATTCGTTCATGTACTTCAATGCGATAGGACAATGGAGCGATTAACTTGCGCGAACGGACCTGTTGTTTATCGTATGAGAATTATTTACTCGTCGCCAATCGGACGCTTAAATTATTCATTGTGGGATGAGTTCGTGCAGACTTTACATTACTTTAATCGTTGGTCGATAATTCGATGGTATTAGAACCCTCCTCTCTCTCTCTCTCTCTCTCTCTCTCTCTCTTCTTTCTCTTTTTCTCTTTATCCCTCAACAAGCTAACACAATCCATTTTTCACATAACCCGTTATCAATACGAGTACCAAAGTACATATATGTCTCTCGGCTATTAATCAAAAATCGAAGGAGAAATTCATTTCTGTTCGCATAATCAAATCTTCCTTGAGTATCGTTTGCTAACGATTATTATTATCAATCAGAATTAAATATAATCATTCGTCTTATTATCGAATTATTTAATCTCTAAATTTATCTAAATCGATCATTGATTAAAAAGAATAATCTTCCATGAATAATCTATTCGTTTCAATGTGGATAGATAATGCGTTTTATCAAAGAATTAATTATTCTGTTAAAGTATTAATAACCTTTTCAAACTCCTAAGAAACTTCAATGAATCTAGTTGATTCGAAAGCTCGATAATTTTACTAAAGTTGAAAGATATGGGAGATAGTATGGAAGGTTCGAAGGAATGTATGTTTAATGAGGTAAAGGATGCGACAACTATTTCGTTGGGTAAAAGACGATTTAGTTTCTTGTATACACGCTAATCCATTGCTAAGTCTAGCCGCGACCCCGATAAGCATTCGCTCGTGCCGAACATTCAGCCATGTGATGCATCTGCATTGGTATCTTAGTGTATGTGTATGTATGTATGTTTAAGCGTCTTTAGCGTACGCATATAGAATGAGGAAGAGAGGTAGTTAGATATAGCTATACATATATACAGGGTGTCTTCAATAACTATTTATCGTCGTAAATGTTTTCAAAACAATGAGAATCAAACGAATTTTATTTAATGATAGTATAGTTTTGAAAATAACTATTTTGAAGTAACTATAGCACGGTTTGAATTATAATTCTTTTTCTTTTTCTTATAGGTTGCAATGTAATTATTATTAAAACCAACTATTTCATATGTTAAAATTGTCAGAGTTAAAAAAGAAAAAATAATGTACTGAACAAAAAAGTTGAGTCGTTTTATATGTGTTCCATGATAGAGCAGTAACGAGTTTTGTTTATTTCTCGATTCTTCTCTTTAATAGATTTACTTTTCATTGTATACATTTTCTTCTAATTCATAATCTCAGAAATATTTAACGTGATAATAATTAACGGGCCACCCTATACCTACGTATATAAGCCTATGTACACACACACACAAACATAGAGAGAGAGAGAGAGAGAGAGAGAGGGGATGGGAGAAAGAGAGAGCAGAAGAGAGAGAGGAGAGGGAGAAATCTTCGAAGGAGACTGCGAATCGCCAGTTTCCAAGACTTTGCAAACTTTGCTTGGAGGAAGCGCTGCAATTGCCAGGCAACCTCCCATTTGCATCATCGTCTCGTTCTTCCTTCCTTCCTTCCTTGAAACTCCTCATCTTCCCTCTTCTCCCCCCTCACCCCAATCCTTTTCTCTCTCTCTCTCTCTCTCTCTTTCTCTTTTAGTCTATCCATACCGAACAGAGGAGCTATGTTGCGAAGATTCTGTAACCGCGCGAGTAACGCGATGGAAGGGGCTCTGTAATCAGTCTTGCCGCTAATTAATTAAAGATTCCCGCAAGGCTGCACGGCTTTATTGAGCTTCCGTGTTGACCGTCGCTCCAAGAAACCGTTCCACGGTTCGGTGACCTCGCGTAAGTGTATCGCTACTAGCTTTTGCGAGCCGTGTCTCTTGCTTTGGGGAACACACGGCTCGGCTCAGTTTTGTTACGGAACTTTGTCTAAGTTAGCAGGCCAGTTTTAGAAAGCTACATAGATTGTGATGATAAAACGTAAAGCCGCGCTAAACTCCCTTTCGGTATCGCTTTTCCCAATCGGTTTTTATCTGCTCGTTTAATTCCTTTCTACGAATATAAATTCCATTAATATTATTTTATGGCCTTAAATCGATTAAATAACAGGAAACGATTAGGGCATTTAAACCCATAGAATATTTCAGGATGTAAATTAATTATTTTAATAAAATGATTTTTTCAATACGAAGATAATTAATTAAAATATTATTTGCACAATTAAAATTATAAGATTGTCATGAGAAATGATAACTATCATCAATGTATGTAGATCAGAGCATTACGATCTTGCTTCATTGCTTGCATGTATAGGTTTAAAAGATAACTCTCAATGTCAATATGGTTAGGAAAATTAAGACTTAAACTACACAGATTCTTTGCTGCTGATGGTTATTTGACAAACAACGATTAACGTTTATAAAAGATCATCGCAAATGAAGTACTTTCTCTCTCTCTCTCTCTCTTTCTCTCTCTCTCTCTCTCTCTCTCTCTCTCTCTCTCTCTCTCACATGCATCGTATTACTAATAAAGCCACCTGCGGCGTTTAAAATGTTTTATACTCATTTTTTAAGAATTGTAACATTTCAATCTAAATTTATATTATATGTTATTAAATAGATGATTCGCGATAATATATCGAAGTCTTGAATCTTTTTATCGCAAAATGATCTTAAGGAATTTGAAATTATTTTAATAATAAAAAAAAATAATGGCAATTATTTTGAACGATTAAAAATGATTTTGTTATAATTAAATTAGAAGATACAGCTAGTCTCCGAAAGATAAATATTCCGTGTGTGTGTGTGTAAGAGAGAGAGAGAAAAAAACGAGGCCAGCAGGAAAGAATGAAAATGGTACTTAACTTTCCCCCACAGTTGAATAGATTCTATTGAAAATCTTGGTGATATTGGACGATAGAAAGTTCGACTGAGAATTAGCTAAAAGCTAAACTCTTTGTAATACTTCACAGTCGATTGAGCACGTTGATCTAAGCCGACGAAGCGAGAGCGTGCCGTACTTCGAAGTACCTCCCCCGAAGCTCGATCGCGTTTATCAAGCCCCTAACCGTCGGATTGACGTCGTACCAACGCGTTATTTACCGCGACGATCGAGCATCGATCACCCGTAACGTCCGCGGCTTTAGGCTAATTCCGCGACGGAAGCTCCGCCGGGCACGAAAGGATTTATTGTAGCGGCCCGTTTAATCGATAACGCGCCGCACGTTCCCGATATCCTTTCCCATTTTCTATAATTAAACAGTACAGGACTATCGTAGACGTTTCTTTTCACTATAAATTGTCTAATAAAAGAAATATTATTATTATTATTTAGTTTTTTCTGATATTTCCAAAAAGGCAACGATTAGTTAACGTTCTAGTATATAGGCAAAAATAAATTAATAATAATTAATCGGGTGATAAGAAAGGTATTATATATATTTTATTGTTTTCAGATAGAAAGAAGTTCAAATGTTCTCAAATGCGTATAACTTACCCTTTTCCGAATTAAATATTTAACTGTTTAGGGATCCTTCCCGATTGAATTTACTGAAAACAATCTCGAATATCTCCTTCAATCCTTATCGTCCAACAACACTTACTAACTTTATCATTTCACGTTACGGAAGGCAAAGTTTATCGTGAACGAACTGAAGGAGAAGGATTCTTCTTTCTCGCTTCTGTTTATTTCTTTTTCTTTTTTTCTTTATATACCGAGACGACTCGGTTAACGAGGAACGGGTTATCACGAAGGACCAAACAGAGTTCTGGCACGTGGTGCTGTTATGAGATAAATAACCAAGTAAAGAACGGCAAGTAGAAAACCATGCTTTTCCTACGTTTTCGTTTTTGCATGTTTAGGAAAAAAACTATTATGGACGTAGTGTAACACTGTTCAAACAAGGATTGCCGGGCAATGTATTAAAACGCCAACGGGGATACGGACATTTCTTATATACTCACATGACGAGACAGGCACTTAGTATCGTTATATTACTAGAACAAATAAAACTCAGGGGGAAGCTAAAGGAAAAAAAGAAAAGGAAAAGAAAAAGAAAAAGGAGAGAGAGAGAGAGAGAGAGAAAGAGAGAGAGATGGAGGACGAGGCACGCGAAGGGAGAAGTTTATAGCTGCGTTTCACTCTGAGAATCTTAATGGGAGGATGGATAAAATGAGAGAGAGAGAGAGAGAGAGAGAGAGAGAGAGAGAGAGAAAGAAAGAAAGAAAAAGAGATAAAATAAAGAAGGAGAGAGAGAGAGAGAGTGATAGGGAAGGAGTAAGAACAGAGTGAATGTGCACGATTATAGAGTATACCAGGTTGCAGGTTAATGCTCGAGTAACATTATCCTCTCAGCAGGTTTTCCCCTATCGTGCGTGCCTGTACGTACGTATATAAGTATGTGCGTGTATGTATGTGATCTGTCACCTCCGTCTGAGCTTCTTTTATTTTTGTTCCTTTCTTTCTTTTATCTTTCTTCCTGTCTTTGTTATTTCTAACGAGGCTTACATTTTTTCTTTCCCCGCACTTTCCTCCTAAGCCCTCTCCTCATCTATCTTTTTTCTGCTTATCCTGGCAATATTTCAAGTTGTTATTTTAAGTTGATAGGACGATCGTATACTGGATCCATCATCTCTATCTCAACAATTCTCTTCTATTCTCTTCTTCGTTGATCGTCATCGTCCCGAAGCTTCGGATTTTAAATTTCCACCTGTTTTTTTTTTTATTTTTATTGATTTTCCTTTTATTTATTTTTCCCGAGAGATATCTGTAGCACAATTCCGAACGAGTGCTAATTTCGTGTGTTGTTTTAGATTATCGCGAGCACAGTGTGTTCGTCGGCTCGAACTGTTATGTCTTTACAATCTAATAACTCTCGTTTTAGACCGATTTATAATATCGATATATAATAAAATAGTCGAAAATAGAGTTAGCTTATTATAACTCTACTATATAAGTTTATTTCCTTTTTCTTTAAACTTACAAAAAACCAGGGCTCTATCGTTATTTCCATCTTCTTTTTTTTTTTTATGTACCATCAAAAATCATATAAAAGCGATTAAACTCCGAAAATTAGGTAATATATATGTATAAACATGTGGGGTATTCTATTTGTACTAGACATTAAGTCTTTATATTAATCTTTATCTTTTAATTCTTTTATTTTTTTAATCGTTTTAAAAAAGAAAAAATTGTATAATGTGAATTTATAATATAACGTTACGATATTAGTAATGTATATTATGATAAATATAATTCATATTTAATAAATATTTAACTTCGGACACAAAATAACGATAATTTTTGTGATAAAAACAATCAAATGAATTAATACGAGCGCGTGACTTCAAAGTAATATAATATTGTATAGAAGGTTAAAACTAAAATAAACTTATTATTTTTTCTTTTTATTCCAAGAGTCAACGATTTTTTAATCTCAATCTAAAACTACGACAAGCGAGCCTTCACAGGCGTAACAAAATGTCATTTCGTCGTTTCTTGTCATCGACTTACCTTGAGAGGACTCATGTTTCAAAGTTTCTGTTTCTTCGAGATTTGGGTCGTATTCGTGATTTGACATATGTGTGTAGGTATGTAGGTAGATGTCAAGAGTTTTCCAAAAGAAATGAAATACGAGTTTGAAACTCGAAGAAAGGAATGATATTAATAACTGTACGTTCAATTTCTCTATCTCCCTTGAAGGTATGATCATGGACTTAAAGCATTTCTTTTCGAAATTTACTTTTCTCTATTATCTTTTTACGTACAATAGTATCTATCTACTTAAAATAAAAGAATTTCTCGTTTTCTCTTCATTCCTTCCCTTTCTCTCTCTCATTCTCTCCCTTTCTCTCTTTCTTCTCTTTTCCACAGGAATTACGATCGTACGCAGAAAAATACGAGAAAAGTGCTCGGCGTAAGCCGATTTTGGGCTTACGACTCGATGCGAGAGCGAAGGAACGAAGTAGACGGGCGCATGCGTAATACTTTGAAAGGGATCATGTTAGAGAAACAAGAAAATAGTTACAAGTCTTTAAAAAAGAAATGTGTTTTGCAGCGAAATTAAAAAAAAAAGTAAAAACAAAAAAAGATATATATATATATATATATATATATATATATATATATATATAAATATATCTATATATAAAGAAAAAAGAGAAGAAAAAGATAGACGAAAAGAAGAAAGAAAAAGGAAGAGTAACCAAAGAGAAAAAGGAAAGATTATAAAAAAAGTAAAAATGGAATGTGAATATCGTCGAAAATTATCGAAAGGGAAACCGTAGCATTGAGTTCGTCGATGCTTATGTAGTCTTGGGAATCAACAAGAAGCTCTCTCAAAGCTTCGATAATCTCGTCGATAAGTCACACGTGTCAATAGAATGAGACAGGGGTGAGGGACAGAAGGAAGTTACGATAGAGATAAGCCACGATAAACGTCGTCACAGTACGAGGCCCTAACGATTTCGAAGCGATACTACCACTGGTAACGAGACTTTCAAACCTTCTTATCAAGAGGATTACGTTATCCAGATTTTTTTTTATTCTTTTAATGACCTCTCACACCCTCTCAAGTTAATAGAATGTAGGAAAGTCCCGTATCATTAAATTAGGTAATGCTTTCTTCGATAGAAGGAATTCTAATCTCTAAGGTTTCTAAGTCTCATCTATCTTGATTTTTTAATTAGTTCCGTTTTCAACTTTTCATTTCTTTTCCATTTGATGGTTAAACTGTTATAAAATTTCGAAAATATGAGGGAGAGAAAGAGAAAAAACATCGTATCGAATAACTACAAGATAATAAATTAAAAAAAAAAAACGTCTAGAAAATTTAAGGATATGCACAGTGAAATGAAGTGTGATCGGTCATTTGAACTAGAAAAAAAAAGAAAATGAAGGAACAGATAAGAAAATAGGTTATTTTCGTGAACAACGAACAATGGATATTGAAAGGAAAATCGAATACGTAGATAGGGAGAGATGTAGTTGTGAAGATGCAAGTGTTAGATACAAGATCAAACTAGTCGTAGATCTTTGGGTAGTTTAACGGCTGAAGAATATTTACTGCTGGCACACACATGTATTAACGTGTATAGGTACGCAGGAGAGGGTCCAAACATCGCCACCCATGTGCGCAGCTGTCTCACGTGCGAATGATTCATGGCACTAATAGCCGTGCCGCGTTAATATTAATTGAGGATCAGCGCCCGGACGATCGCATCAATTATGAGAAGGCCACGAAAGTAATGCAGTGTACAATTCGATGCACCGGTATAAATCCGTTTTGACCCCCTTGCATTATATACGTGAGCCGCGATAAATAACGTAGCGGGTAATTAACGGAGGACGGAACGAACGTTTATCTATCTCTCTGCAGACGCCTTTATCACGCTCTCCGAGCGACGCGACGCCACATACTCGACGCAACGCATAAAAGCAACATTATGCGTTCCACAAATTGTATTACCGATAACGCACGACTTCGTAACCTGCCTAGGTCCCAGATTATAGTCCAGACTATGGTCCAGACTATGGTCCTCTCAAGGGTTCTGTTTCCATCTCTGTTTCTGTCGCGCTCCATCTCTCTCTCTCTCTCTCTCTCTCTCTCTCTCTCTCTCTCTCTCTCTCTCTCTCTCTCTCTCTCTCTATTCTAACGTAACAATGTTAATTTCATTGTCAAGTCATTAATATCAATCAAACAAGATTTAGTTTAACAATATCCAATAGATATAACTTATAGATTATATATGTAATAAACGTAAAATATTTCTTTAAAGAATAGATTAGAAATAGATAGATAGATAGATGGATAGAGAGAGAGAGAGAGAGAGAGAGAGAGAGAACGAGAGAGAGAGAGAGAAAGAGAGAGAACGATGTAGCATTAAAATATTTTATTTTACTTTGTCTCTCTCTTTTGTTGTATTCTTCAAAAATTTTATATCGTATATATATAATAGTTATTATATATAGAAAAACAAATATTTCATATTTGTTCTCCATTCGATGTTTAACCTCTTGAAAAATAAAAAAAGAAATCGAGAGAAACAAAGTCAAATAAAATATTTTAATGTTTTATTTTTTTCTCCCAAAATATTTCAATATTTTATTTTATTATATATATTTTTTTAATTAAATTTATTATTTATTTTATTTTTTTCCTTCAAAGAAAGAGAAAGAGAGAGAGAGAGAGAGAGAGAGAGAGAGAGAGAGAGAGAGATCTATTCGAATAAGATTCGTAACTAGATTTAATCAGCTCGATCGATTTATTTGTAAATACGTAGAAATAAATATATCGATGAAGATAGTAGAAATAATCTATATCTTCAAATTTAAGTCTTCATATAGGAAATTATTCTAAAAAATTTATCGTATATATGTATGTCTAAAAATTTATTTATAACTTTATTATTATTATTATTATTATTATTATTATTATTATATATTATTATTATTATTATTATCTATACCCTTGCTAATCACTCTCGTGTTAACTTTGATGTTGTTTGTTGTTGATTTGTTACCTTCATCTTTGTTTTCTCTACTACTATAACATTGTTTACTCTCCGCATCAACGTCAACGATTTACATGGATTTCTCTCTCTCTTTTTTCCGTTACATTCCATTTCCCTCCGCATCTTTTTTAATCCAACCATCGACTCGTTGTAAGCCACAGAACAAGTGAGCCTTTGAAAAGGTCCGCTTTCACGAAACCATCGATCACGTTGATCGTTTTAAAAAATTTACGACTTCGCAGGAGGAAAAGCCTCGCAATTGCTTTCGATCGATCGCTGTTACTCGAACACGTTTTATTTCTTTTATCTCTGCAGATACAAACTTTTTGAAATTTCTCGCTAAATGCAAGACATTTCTCTCTATCTCTCTATCTAGCTATCTATCTATTTATCTATATAACTTTATCTCTCTCTTTCTCTGTGTATATTATCATTCTGAAGTCACATTAATGAGTTACGTTAACAACAAAAGCTCTCGTGCATTTGTGAGGATACGTTGATGCGTCGACAATATTATAGTCGGTGGTCGCAGTAATAACGATAGTAATAACTTGGACTATACTCGCACATATGCTTATTTATATGCATACACGATGCTGGTGGCCAGACGTTTGTATATTAAAGCTTGTGTCGATGCGAGAAGGATCGATAAGCGCACGGAACATATAACGATACACGATTAACGAACGATACACGATTATATTGGTCGATCCGCATTCAGTGCCATCGTTCGAACTTTCGAGCAAAAGTCGCAATTTCGAACGAGCTTCCGTTTGTCCCAGTGAAATCTATAGCTGATCGATTTCATTCGATTAATTCATTTGATACAGATCGAAGACCGCGAATAACGTTCAATAAATATCACTTTTCCTGATCGAATGGAAAATATTTTACTTTTTTTTTACATCGTCGTTCGTACGTTTTTTGATCAAGTTGAATTTGAAACCTAAAAACGTTGTTTCGATTAATGCTTTTTTTTTCTTTTTCTTATAACAATGAAGCAAATACTTTGTTTATTACAAATAATATATTAGGAATATCTTTCATAGATAAATGATATATGTATATTATTATAATAATTATTATTATTATTTTAAAAATCTATGTAAAAATTACGATATATTAGATCTGATTGACATCATATAATTTTTAAAAATTGCAAAGTACAAAATACTAGAAGAGATAAATTTTGATTTCCGACGAAACTCCGAGATGTTTTAACTTCTGCATTAGCTATGAAAGTAAAACAGCAATGAGAAGTTACAAAATAAAATAAAAAGGTTGGCGGGAGGGAGATAAGCGTCACAATAGCAGATTCGTTTTACTATATCGCCGTAGTCGAGTGGAGTTAAGTAGTTTATCAAAAAACTTCTTTCAACGTTGATCATGACAGTGTGAGTAAAGAAAAAAAGAATGGGAGTAAAAGAGAGAAAGCTAGTCCGAACGTACACGCGAGTCTACTCAAGAGAGAAGATCGATAAGTTTCCACTTAACCGTATGAGCCCGCTCTCTGCTAATAGTGACTACCTTTTCGCGTTTACTCCCTATAAATATATCGGCGCGTGGCTATACCAAATCGCTCGTGCAACTTTATATGCAACTTACTCGCTCGTATTTCAACTTCCACTTGTTACGCTGATAACAAGCCTTGCTAACAAAAGTTCATATATATCTACTCTCTCTCTCTCTCTCTCTCTCTCTCTCTCTCCCTCTCTCTCTCTCTCTCTCTCTCTCTCTCTTTCTCTCTCTTTCTCTCGTTCTCTCTCTTCCTCAGAAACTGCCTAATCTATGGAACCCAAACGATCGATAATGGAGAGTACGTTGACCTTTAGCAAATCCACCATTAAAGAGCGATCGAGTGAAAATAGTTTGTCATAAAATCAAATTCAGCTACGTTCTATATACGTGTCATTACCAAAATAGAATTTGGTATATCATTCGAGAAGAGTGAACGGTATTATTTTACGAGTAATATCGAGCGATATTAAATCTTGTAATAAATCAAGGATGAGAGAGAGAAAGAGATATCGAACGTATTAACTTTTCGAAAAATTGTCGAGAATTATACAGCAAAGAATATTACTATTCTTGTTTTTTTAGTCAATCACAGTTAGAATTGATTTATCTTTTATTCTATTTTTGTTTTTATAATATATAATCTTTTTCAATAAAGAATATTCAATTTGTGTAAGTTAACTATCGAGAAAAATAAAAATGAAAGGAACTACAGTTTCGACCTTGTTTCCTTTTTTCTTTTCTCCTTTTCTTTCGAGGTGGTCCCTACGATCGTTACAACTCTTCGAGTAGGAAGTAAAGAGAAAGAAAAGTTAAGAAAGTCAGTCCTTCTGTCGGCAGGTGCACTCAAGTACGTAGTTACCTGGCCGTCGACTTTAGATCGATACTCGAAGCATGTCTCAGTCAACACGCAGCTATGCAAGAAAACGACGCATCGAACGTAAGAAGTCTATAATTTTCTCTAAACACCCGTCGAATGCCGCAGCGGTTGGACATCAAACGTCTCACCCTATATATGGTGATCGACTTGATGCGGTGCACACGACGAAATGAATTTAGTTCTTCTGAAGCGAATACCGGGGAAATTCCTTTTACGCTCGGCCGATTATTTCCAAGGGGTGATATCGATGAACGTTGTTAAATCGTCTGTAAAGTCAACTTTAACGTTGCCTTCTTACAATGGGGAGAAAAAAGGAGAAAGAAAAGAAAATAGATCAATGTGATCAATAAGTATGTGACGTCATTTTCAACGTATATAAATTCGTATATAAAAGCTTCGAAAGATGTCACTGCTTTCGTCAATTTTCTTTAAAACGAACCTTTTTTCTTCCATTTTCCAGAATAATTCAATTTTGATTACTTACAATCGTTAAAGAAAAATAAATATTGGATGACGAGCTAACGTTTAACACTGCGATCATAAAACTATACTTTCTACGGTAAGATAAGAATGGAAGGAAAACACAAGACTATCTATATATATCTATATATGTATATATATCTCATCTATATATATTTAACCTATCATAGACCTGCATCGAGAAAAAGTCGTCTCGATTTTATACCAACGGTATTCCTTTGTTTCTTTCGCGATGAAAAGTCGAGGGGATTTATAAGAGTAGTCGTAAAAAATTTGGCTGCTTGGCATCCTTCTTCAACGAGCGTATTAATCTTCGTTTTACGCTTTACGATCAACTTTTACGAGAGAGAAAGAAAGAGAGAGAGAAAGGGAGAGGGAGAGAGAGAGAGAGAGAGATAGAAAGAGAGTTGCTAACAACGTCTATTTTCGATGTCCTCCTGATTATTACATATTTCTATGTATCAAGGTCTAGCAAAATCACCTATAATTTTGGCACTTTCTTTGCTATTTACTTTTTTTATTTCTTTTCTTTTTCTTCTTCTTTTTGTCCAAGTATTCTTTTCTCAAAAAAGAACTCCATGAAAATTTTGAGAGTAAGAGCCAAAAGAATGGAGAAGTCTTCGCTTTAAGACCGAACAACGTAATCTCGAACTTTATGATGAACAAATAAGTTCTAACGAACTATCTCTGCTCTCTTTTCTTCGTTTCGAGGAGTCTGTAAGTACTCACTTTTGCGTGTGTACAAGCGACACAAGCGTACGGTACCGAAAATTTACTTACTTATTTACTTACATTATAGTTGAAACTTAATGTACGAAGAAGATTCTTTTCGCACGAACGACGAGTTTTCATTTATTTTCGTTGTTTTCTTTTTCTTCTATACTTTTCATCCGTCTTTATGGTGGAAAAGTATACAGTAGTAATCGAGGATAATTAAGATAATGAAAAAGAGAAGTCGGACACGCGTGCTTACACGCAGGAAGACGTGTAAGTCGTCCTTCGCGAAAAATAATCGATTCCCTCTTAACGGTCAATGCCGTCTGTCTGCTTCACCAGCTGCACCTGCTTTCTCTCTCTCTCTCTCTCTCTCTCCCGTATTTCGTGTCGCCAAAACAATTCTACCCGCAGCTATTTATTCTTCATCTCGTTAGCCAATAAATGCGACGAAATGTGCTAATTGTTTTATTTGGTAAAAAAAATAAAATGAAAGATATATCCGAAAGGACGTACGGACATTTTTGAAGATCCTTCGTTATTTTTCTTCTTTCTTTTTCTTTTCTCTTTCCATTCTTTTCGAAATTCAATATCATTAAAATTTCTTTTATATATTTTTCATACGTTGTGTAATTAGGATATGTCACATTACTCTCACTCGTTGACATAAACGTTTCTAATTTATTAATTATTGGTATAATATTACCAAGTTCTAGCTTTGTTTGAGATTTCTTTTTAAAGAAACGAAATCTTGTCGAAAAAGTTAAAACGACGTTCTTTGATACTTGTTTTCAAAAAGATCACGTCATCCTTCCTTATTTACGGAAACTTTCGATCGATAATGTTGGAGGATTAATCAAGGAGCCAAAGACCGTCCGTAGGAATTTCGAGGGAAAAGTTTCACGATGAAAGTGTCACGAAACACC
The DNA here is from genome assembly GCA_911387935.1 of Dolichovespula saxonica. Lineage (NCBI taxonomy): Eukaryota > Metazoa > Arthropoda > Insecta > Hymenoptera > Vespidae > Dolichovespula > Dolichovespula saxonica. Next base: position 12,050,134 of record OU426994.1, on the reverse strand, counting down.
GTACGTAACAGATCTTAAGATGGAGTTCACGTTGTCTTGGCTCACGGTGAAGTGATCTTTTTACTTAGCACGTAATCCCAGGTAACGCGTTCTTGCTTGAGCTCGAAGGGCATGAAAGGGTGGAAAATACGAAGGGTCGTAAACTCTTTTTACCCGGTAACCTGGTGAAGTCGTAGGTAATCTCATGGCACTGAGTTGGCTATGGTGAAAATCGATAATCGGCTCCACTACGTTGACGTTTTCAACTACGTTACATGCCGTCCGTTGTCACGCTTCTCCGCACCACAGTGCAGTATGCATACACGCGCGAACTTGCAAGTGCAAATATACTGTTAGATAATCAGACGGTACAAGATATATACGTATGCATACATAGATATAATGTGTGTGTGTGTGTGTGTGTGTGTGTGTGTGTGTGTGTGTGTGTGTGTGTGTGTGTGTGTGTGTGTGTGTGTGTGTGTGTGTAGATATGCGCATACCGAGATAGTTACGGTACGTATGTACATACATACCTATATGTATTTAGAGTGTTCCAGTTATTTCAGGTGTACCGTGAGAATCGCGTGTAACGTGCCGGCACGTGCGATACGCAAACGTTTCGTAACCATGCAATTTTGTAAAATGGTCGTCCTTCTCGAACGATGCTCGAATATCGTACCCGTCCATACTTTCAAATGAGATACACTGACATCTCGATTAATGATTTTATGATAATTTATGCAGTCGTTCTCGTTGGTCAAATAATCGTTGAATTTGAATATCGGTTTTATTTCTATCGGTCATATTTTTCAAAAGTCAATAAGTTTCGAATTCGTATTCGTTTCCGTACAATTTAGGCTAAAAGGGAATATAATAAACGGAAATAACTGATATTTCGACGCAAACGTTACAAAAGTCCAACGAGCTTTCCTGCTAACATTTACTATTTTACAAGACCCTTATTCGTGCGTGTCAAAGTACCGTAACATCGCGTCATGGTATTACGTTGCATATTAATGCACACGCACATACACGTTTTTCGTATCGCGACATAAGCAGAGGTAATACTCGATCCATGAAATCGTGCATCCACCGGCTTATCTCTAGAGACTATATTGTATGTCATTATCGAACGATCGATACGATTATCTAGTTAGGCTGAAAGTAGGTATGTGGGGTAAAGCGACCTTCCTTAAAACTTCTCATGTGACATTACATTGGATAAAGTATCCTTTTCGTACAAGAAATCTAAAAACATTTTTTGTTTTTTATTGAAATTAGAATTCACGTTAGTAAGTATTCTTTATTCCAACAAAAACCTAAGATTTGTATGCTTTATTTATATTTGTTTTATTCGCAAAACGGTACGTTTTCGGACATGATTTCCTCTATAAAATTTTATCTTCTCCTTTCTCTCTAGAAGCTTTACATGTTTTTAATAATAATGGCCCGTAAAAGAAAACGTTTTTCCTGTAAATAATGCACATATTGAATAAATAGTTACGCGAAAGAATGAACTTGACAAACTTTTTTCAAGGATGTAATAACGATGACCTCCTTATATACTTTAAGATGTATGTACATATAACCATATGTGTGCTTATACAAAGTCATTATTATCAAACATTTGCTCTATATCTATTTGTTATTTAATTATTATCTAATATTATTGTTATCTTGGAATATTATAGGAAGGTCTTTCATATAAAATCAATAAATGCTATTATACACTGTGTGTGTTATCAAAATTATGGATTTCCCATATAGACGAATACACAGTTGCGGTAACATGGGAATTATGATGGAATTATGGGGGTTAACCTAATACACGTTGGTGGTGGCTCGAGAAGAAAATTTATAAGCATTCGCGCAAGCGCGAGACGCGAACACGAGCGCGAGAGACGATATACGATCAGTGGCTCGCGAGTGAAGAGAAAATAAGCCTATAGCTACTGCTATGGAGTATAGCTATCTCTTTCTCTCTCTCTTTCTCTCTCTCTCTCTCTCTCTCTCTCTCTCTCTCTCTCTCTCTTTCTCTCTCTTTATGGTGGCCACAATGTTCCCCCATGGTAACCCGATAATGCATTATGGATACGTGAAATTCGAAGAGAATCTCACTCACCGCAAAGCCGGAAAATACAAAGTGTTCGGTGTTCGGTTCGGTTGAGTATCCGCGTGGAAGAGATCGTTTCACGCCTCGCCGATGTTTCTCGTTCCCACGTTAGTCCGTTCGTTATGTTAGAGAGAGAGAGAGAGAGAGAGAGAGAGAGAGAGAGAGAGAGAGAGAGAGAGAGAGAGAGAGAAAGAAAGAGAGAGAGAGAGAGAGAGAGGGATAGTAAAAGATGCTATGTCGATCGATTCGTTCTTTTGTTTCTTTCGCTCTTTCGGTAAATGAGCGAAAAATTAAATTTCGTTTCAGGGCGAGATTAAAATGCCGCCAATAGTTAGGATCTATCAAATCGAAGTTACGTTCCAAACATAACTACTATCCTTATTACACCATTCGACATTAAACAGAAAACGTGTTTATTTTTACTCTAAATTCGAACAGTTATTTATAAAGCATTAATATCACGACCTTAACGTTTAAAAATTGCAAGACTTATCGTATATATATATATATATATATACACATATATATAATGTAATTGATCTAGCCTTGAGAGGAAAATAAACGTGTCAAAATGTTAAAATAATTTAATTTCGTTATCAATATTGAATTTATTCAAAAGTTAACCTACTTGGAAATAAATCGCAAGTTTTGATTGTATCATATTATATTTAAGTCGATGCAAAAAAAAAAAAGAAATGGAATAGTCACCGAAACTGTCCATACGAAAAAGGTTTATTTTCATTTTACTCCACTGATCCTGAGAGACTTATCCGATGCACTTAAATCATTTACACCATTGCCTCCAACGGAAGTCCGTGTTTGTAGATGCTACAGAGGACGGTTTATACTGTCCGCAATAAAACGCACCGTAGGCAGCGATGTTTCGTAAGCGGTCGCCTCGTCAATGGCATTAGTCTCTCTCTCTCTCTCTCTCTCTCTCTCTCTCTCTCTCTCTCTCTCTCTCTCTCTCTCTCTCTCTCTCTGTCTTTATGATTTCCACCCGTGTTCTATTGCAGTAACCCAATTAGAAAATCTACTAAGTACGTCAAACGTAAAAATCCTGTAAATTTGTTTAGCTTGTGAGGGCGTTTAAAGAATGAACGCCCCGAATATAAACAGAATGATGAAGATAGAAAATGATGAAGAGAGAAGAAGCGAAAGAAGAAGAAGAAGAAGAAGATAGAGTTGACAGTTAGATCGATGAAGACAAAGACAAAGAAGAGAGAAATAATGAAAGAGAGGTCGAGCATGAAAGTAGCTGAGTTGAAAAGATACAGACCTAGAGAATAATACGGTTAGCTGAGTCTACTGAGTCGGTACTTCGATATATCGTATCCATTAACGGTATGCACGATCAAACTTAATTACAATGGATCTGTGCATCAGTCTGCGTTCTCTTCCTTCGTTGGAAACTACACCAGTTGTTAGAGATGCATCATTCCACGTAAGGACTATGAGATGGGAAGATAAATCTGATAACTTAGAGTATATATGTACGAGAGCGTGTTGTGTAAAATTAATGCAACGAATAAGAGACGGAATACAAACCAAAATTATCCTTACAGTCTATACCAAAAATGAGTCTTTTAATCAGCTTTTTTACTTAAAAAAAAAAAAAATAAAATAAATACACAATCTTTTATTTTTTTTATATGATATTTTTTCTTTCACTTTAAATCCTTCTTGATTTTACTTATTTTACCTCTTGATTCCTATAACGTTAAATAATTCACGATTATTACAAAGCGACGACTTATTAACTTCTGTCATAGTCAATTTAATAAAATCATTAATAAAACGAAGAGATCTTCGCCAGTCACTCCAACAGTACATCGATAAGAGATTCCATCCTTTTCGCAACATTGATACACGCAACTACTTAAAGCACTTTGTCTTGACTATAAGAGAGAGAGAGAGAGAGAGAGAGAGAGAGAGAGAGAGAGAGAGAGAGAGAGAGAGAGAGAGAGAGAGAGAAAGAGTCAGAGATTATCGAGACCTACAACATTAATTACATTAGTACCATTTCGTAAGACGATAGGAGCCCAGGTTATAGGATCGATCGATCGATCGCGTTCTCTCGACAAGTCAAAGAAGCCAAAACTATAAAGGATGAGGAAAATCTACTACTCTTGACAATATCGATCTCTCGACACGGGCACACAAGCTCGGCCTTCTTTTTCTCGGTTCCTGGACCTCGTACAAGGAATTTTTCGAGTCAAAGGTTAAAGGCGGAGAACATCGATCAACGTTTTCGCACGATTTACTCCAAAGGCGCGCAATAACGGACCGAAACGGTTCATCAACTTTTTCCATATCGTTTTGGTCTCCAGACGAAAACCGGTTTTTCTTCATTTTTGTTTCTATCTTCATTTTCTTCAACTTCTGCTCAACGTCCTCGGATGAAACATCTTCAGCTTGGGTGACGACTTAGGATCACCCATGGGATCGATTACTCTTCTTTATTTCTTCTCTTAGATACTCAAGAAAAAAGTGAAGGAATCTATAGTAAAAAGTTGAAGGAAGCAATAATGAGGAAAGGTGAACGCTATAATACACGTGCATTTTTTCTTGAATATTTCTATATCGTCTTAAATATATAACATACATGCATATAAATACATACATACACATACTTACGGAAACTAATAAATATATAGATGTTCAGTGTCCTGGAAGTTTCACATTTCTTCTGTGTTTGGTCAAGTGCGCGCGACGTGGGTTTTTAAGATTGTTTTGCCATCTTCGAAAGAAAAAAAGATAGAAAGAAACTCGGAGGGTCCTAATGCATTTCACAGCGACATGATCCTCCACCCTCGTAAATTGACACCGTTTCACACCAACCAACCTTTTTCCTCTTCTTTTTTCTCTTTTTCCCTTCGGAATGTTTTAACAACTTGCAATGATACAAACCAACCAACTTTTTCCTTGGAATATAAACAAAATTTATTTCAAAATTATTACCCGTTCATGATGTTCTACGCTAGGCTTCTCGTTAATTAGATGGAAAGGATAAAGAGAAAAATTAATATTAGAAAAATGAATATTATCTTTATTAAAATAAAGAGAAAATTTTCACGGACGTATCTTCTTCCTCAATACCTCTTTCTTCCATCGTCGTTCGTTGTCTCTTCCGTAAACTATGGCGCTCGTCGTTATCCATGTTATCGAACATTGTATAATATAACGAGACCCTAACTCGATTACTTCTCTCTTTAGGACAAACAGTTTAAGTTTCGATCCGCTATTACCCATGCGATAACGAGAACATTAACTCGGAAACGAAATTGTAGGAGAAGCATCGCATTAGTATTCTTCGGCAGCGAGATAATAAACGTCTCACAAAAAAGAAAAGAAGTCATGCTTGTTCGTGAAAATGTTTTTTAAAGATTCTTTTTTTTACTGTCGTTGAGACTTTCAAAATTTCTATAATGAAGAATGAGATACATAAAGAAAAAGAAAAAGAAAGAGAAAGACAAAGGCTTATTAAAGTTTTTCTAACTTTTTCTTACAGGGAAGGGACGGCTTTACCCGGCCTACAGTCTGAGTGGCAGCGAGGGTGAGGATAATTCCCCTAGTCTGCGTGGTCGCAGCTCGGCCTATCCACAAAATAATCATCAGACCACCCAGTCACATCTCAATCACTATAACGCTAGTCAGCACAAGCAACGTGCTTACCAGCAGCAGCAGCAACAGCAACAACAGCAACAACAGCAGCAGCATCCCCTCTATCACATGCCCGGCACTGGTGCCGGACTCAGCGACACACCGACATCGGGCAACGCTTCCGACGAAACTCTCACCGACAGCGATCTGATCACCGTTGCTCGTGACTCCGCCCTGCTCGTTCACAACGGTGAGTGAAGCGCGCCACAGCATACTTCCCAACACGATATGAATCGTGTATAATACGCACGATAACACGATACTCGATGCATGTCAATCATCAAATTGTTTAAACGAAAATGTTTTCGAAATATAATTTTTACGCGGAAAATATTTGCTATATTTGAAACGTTTATTATTATTATTATTATAGGCATTGTCCATTTTGTTCCCTAATACCATTTAAATTTATTTATTCGCTTTCACTTTCATTCTCTTTATTTAATAGTTTACTATTATGGATATAATAGTAAGAGCTGGAGATCTTCTTTTCAAATGCGTCGTCGTATTCTATCTGTATTTTTCATCTAAATTACATGAATTATACAGGGTCTTCCGACTCTTTCTTTGTCTAGGAATTTGTCATTGAAAGCCAAAAGGTTTCCATTAAGTTTATTACTCTTTCAGAAAACTAAAACACCCCAATATTTTTCCCGACCTCGTTCACAAATACATACATACATACATATATCAGTTATATTTTACTTCTTTTGCTTTTTCGAAATTATTTAAAATAATCTAAAAGCTTAATAATCTAAAATACGGATTCATCTACTATTTAGTTAAAGATTATAATTTTTTAAGATCATAAGACAAGTCGATAAGTTTATCACTTTTCAACTCTAACTTGTATCTGTTTGTGTTTTATAATGAAGAAAACGAAAAACAATTGGAATGGATGAAAATTTTATTTACGAGAATTAGTATTGAAATTAAAGAGTTTTCATATTCAGTTTTGAGAATCAATTCTTATCCAATATGTCGTAGAATTTATTCTGCCTCTTTTAAAAATAGCCTTTCTTCCATCAAAGCTAAAAGTCGTATTCATGGTAAATAGTTGATTAATCTAAGAAAAAAAAAAAAAGATTAATACCGCAATAATTATATCAACCAATGTTATGATCAATTCGACACATCGATATCATCTTTTTCTAACTAACCAATTTTTTTCTTTATACGTAGATAAACGTAAGATAAACGTACATATATATAGAGTATAAACGAATTAGAGAAAAAATAATATCGAACTACAAAGGAAAAAAGCGATTTTTCCGTCAATAATTCACAAAGTTCAAGTAGGTTGGATTGCGACAGAGTCAGTCATTCGCAATAACGCGAAATCGTGTCTCTACATTACTCAAACATGATAAATGGGCCACACTGCGATGAGGTGTGAGGCCACACGCGGGGGTTTGCCTACGACGAGGAAGGGTGTATATGGATGTGGAGAAGGGAAGGAAGCAGAAGGGGTGGGTTATCGGCACGCTGGCTTGTCAGAAATGACGTATCGCTTTCGAGCTAGGTATATATGTACATAGGCCGCTTGCGTAGCTTTGCCTCTATTCCTCTACTGTGTTCTAGACTATCCTCTACCACCTTCCTTGGACACACTGCACCTGGAAACCTTCCTAGTTTCCGACAAGTCACCCGAACACTTGCACGCGAAAGGCATATATCATGGAACATTGATTCTTCATATGAGATCGCTAAATTAACAGTTGCATGTTTGATGCTTTTAGCAATGTTATATCTCCTTTCTTGATTTGGAATCGTGAGCTCATCGGACGTAACTCACAGAGAGATCTATTTATTTTGTAGTTATAACTTAGATTTAATTTATTCACACGTACACACACACGCACGCTCGCGAAGTTACTTTTAAGATAAACATTTTTTACATATGTAATAAACGTATTTCATACAATATTGTTGTTAACAAAAAAAGATGATTATACGTTTTCTTTTTTTTTACGAAATAGACGTTCTCTGTTAAAATTGAGATGAAGGTTGAATGAAAAATCAGTGGCTTCGAGAGTCTCATAACAAAACGATTTCATTTTCCCGAATGGGGAAACACTTTGTGGTGCTTTCCGTAGAACATGTCGTCCATTATCACAGAGGAATCTTATAAATATGGAAAAAGCGAAGATCCTCACGGAATTGTTGTCGGTGACTAAACGAAAAATACCAGAGTGATTCTTTCGTGCTAAGGTAAGCTTCTACTCAGGTCGTATAGCTTTTTCATGGACCGCAGGGATGCTTGGAAAAGCTCATAATCGCTATCATCATCGTCAGCAACCCACCCTATCCACCTAACACATTAGTACTTCAGCTGAATCAGAATGACTATTTACGAATTGGCGAACGCCTGAGAACTAAAAGGAAAACGACGAAAAAGAATTCAGAACGAATTTCAATCTCGAGCATGACGACAGCATTGAGATGACGTACGTACGTACGTACGTACGTTCGTTCGTTCGTTCGTTCGTTCGTTCTCTAAAAGCTCGACAATGTCCTTATTTCTTATATATACAACGTCATCCATCATCGTACGCGCCTAGATTCTGCTTCCTATTCTTCCACGAGCAAATAATTCTAACCTCACCCTTGGCATCCCTCGTGTGTCACGGACGACACATCCTGAACGCATAATACTCGAGGTCGATTCAAGCTCATCTCCACTCCCCTCCCTCTCAATCTCTGTCTCCGCTTCTCTCCCTCTCTCTCTCTCTCTCTCTCTCTCTCTTTCTCTCTCTCTCACTCACTCACTCTCCCCCGTTGTACGCATAAACGCGCAATTACGTGCTATACGGATTAGCATGACAGTGGGAATCATCGTGTCATCCGGAGAGCACATTAGGCGATTGCATTAACGCTGCACGCAGCCTGCGCTTCCGTGGATTAATATCAGCGTCTTCGATCACAACGACAGAACTCGGACGTTGTTTCCCTCGAAGACGAAATACTACTCTTCTGATGAGATGTCAACTATAACCTATCATGAATGTTGCATGACTTATCAAGTGAAAAATCGATTTATTTATTTGTCTGATGCGATGAAATAAAAACAACGCACATATTGATTGATTGTTCACATCTTTATTTGCATTATCGAACGTAAAAATTGGAATATAGGTCTGTTTATAACCACCAACATATTACTCTCCTATTCTCACAAGCGTGACAAATTTTACAGAGTCGTAGTAGGGTTCCCTAATGAGCCGAAAGTAATCCTACTGGGCATTCATTCGAGCTACTAGAAAGCCTCTTTTCACTGGCTCGGTCATAGTTCCGATTAAGGAATAGGATTCCCGCGAAATTTTCCTTGCGAGGTCTAATATAACGTCATTGAACGATTTTCGAAGCTGGTTGAACCCTCTCAATCAAACCAACATCAACCGAGAAATCATACGAGCTTTATCACAGACAAGAAAGATCTCTCTTTCTCTCTCTCTTTCTCTCTCTCTCTCTCTGTCTGTCTGTCTGTCGGTCTGTATATCTGTCTGTTGGTCTGTATATCTGTCTGTTTGTCTGTATTTCCTTCTTTCTCTTTCTCTCTCGCTATTTCTCCCCTACTTTCTTTCTCACTCTTATCGATTCTCTCCGTTCTTTTTACGAGTTATCTCGTCGTGGATAATTAATCTCACTCCCTGTATATTGCTTTCTTCTTACAGAACATTAGTTTTATGTGTATATCTCTCATGAGTCTCCTTCTTCTTCTACTTCTTCCTACTTCTAATCTTTCCACCTTTATATCTCGGAACGTCTTCCTGAGAATAATCTCTCCATGTCACTTGATCGACCGATCGTTTCTTGTAAATCTCGAGCGTAATTTCGAGAGGGAGAGAGAGAGAGAGAGAGAGAGAGAGAGAGAGAGAGAGAGAGAGAGAGAGAGTGAGAAAGAAAGGGAGAAGGCACGAAGACGAACTATTCTACGTGCTGCACACGAAAGAGAAAGAAAGAAAGAGAGTAGAGATATAGGAGAAAAATCGATAAACCCTCGGTTACGTCGTCTACATCATCCTCGCGTTATCGTCGCCTAGTCTGATCTTCTCTCCGGCCTCTCCCATGCGTTCCGTTTCGCGCCCAATTTGCGGCCCATCATCGCTACGGAAGAAGCAATTTCTAACTTAAATGAAACTCCCTCTCGTTCGTTCCTACCTTCGTTCGTTCATTCGCACCACCCTCTCTCGCGAGTACGAGGATCGACAGGATAAGAGAAAGAGGAGAGAGAGAAAGAGAGAGAGAGAGAGAGAGAGATAGAGAGAGGGAGCGTGAGAAAGAGAGAGAGAGAGAGTGAGAAAGGGAAAAAGAGAGGGGGGAAAGAGAGGAGAGAAAGAGACAGGGGAGAAAGAGAGAGAGAGAGAGAGAGAGAGAGAGAGAGCAAAGTATATAGAGGTGCCAGGAAAGAGAAGGCACCTCACAATTCTGTCGAGACAGCCTCAGGCAAGGAAGCGGACTGCCTCGAAACCGTCAAGCACGCAACGTGTTCACGTTTCATAAGTTTACAATACCTACTAAAACTTTGCTTCAAAGGAAACGACAACTTTTTAATGACGCGTCCTTTGTCGGAAAAGTAAGAAAATATTAAGCTCCAATTAAATTATCATGATTTATTTCCTTGAAAAAATATTTCCTATATTGATACGTACTGTTATCAATGATCGAATGATCAGATACGTTGCATCTATAAATTGAAATTAATCCAATTAAATTGATTAGAATCTATCCGATAATCTTTTCAAATTGAATGGAGATGCATTTAGAATTTGCGAACGTGATAATGAGAGTAACTTAACTCGTTTCACTCTATTCATCAAAAATCATCGGGAAGGAAATAATAGAACAAAAAAAATATAATAAATAAATAGGAGAAGATTTCTCGTTTTTTATTCATTTACGTTAATAGCAATATGTTCTGACAATAATAAAGCCGAAGGAGAGCCAACAAAGAAATTACTGCTTGGAAGTTTACTAGATTGCTCGGTAATCTCTCTGTCTCTTTCTCTATCTATATCTTTCTCAGTCGCTCTCTCTCTCTCTCTCTCTCTCTCTCTCTCTCTCTCTCTCCCTCTCTCTCTCTTTCCTGATATGGCCAAGATAGGAGCGCGGAGAACTTCGATAATCTTCTCCAGCGTGCCGGTGAACCAAGTTTGGCAATCAATGCGAAGTAACAGTTTAATTAAATACGTAACCCTTCGCCGACACAGCGCTTACTTGAAGACAGACTAATCTCACTCGCAGCATCACTGACTCCGTAGAAGACTCTCACGGATTTGTTCTATCGAAGCCTTCGAGACAGACTCGCGAATCCTCTTCTTCCTTTCTATTTTCATTATCTTTTCTTTTTTCTTTGTATTTTTTTATTTTTCTTCTTCTTCTTTTTTCTTCTTATTTTTTTCTCTTTCTTCTTCTTCTTCTCTTATTTTTTCTCTTTTTTTTTCATTCTTTCTTTAGCTCTTATTTAATTTCAACAACCTTTTCAAGATACTAACTTTCTTTCGAATATCTTTGATAAATAATAACTATGATTTCAACCAACTACTCTTCTTCATGTTTTATTCACTTTTTTCTCCGTCTTCGCAGTTTTCCTCCGAGGTAAGCAACTTTTCAGGGACGTAAAACTCGTCGTATTAAAAAGCGTAAAATCCATCGATTTTTCCCCTATCGATGGTATCGATAAATATCCTTCCTTCTCATTTACGCTAGGCAACAAACGTTAATGCCGACGTTTACGTATCGATTTACGACTACTTCGTTTTCTTTTTAGCTCCATCACACTTTTCGATTAAGACTCTCTCTCTCTCTCTCTCTCTCTCTCTCTCTCTCTCTCTCTCTCTCTCTCTCTCTCTCTCTCTCTCTCTCTCTCTTACGAACGATCGACGCATAACAATTTATTCATTACGACGTGTCGCAAATATAAAAGCTCTCTAGCATTCTATGCATACTTCGATATCATAGATACAATAATAGATTAATATGAACAATTATTACTCAATTGAGATAGTTAAATCGATGCGATAACGTAAAAACAATTTACCAATTGATAATCTAAACGGAGATTTACATAATTTATTAAATTAAATCATTTTGTCAAAATGTTGGAGACTTATCGGATATATAAGTTCTATCCTAATGACTGTTGATCAATTCGATAATTTTGTAATGTTTCTTTTTTCTTTGTTTTCTTGTTCTCTTCTTTTTTTCATCAAATCCGGCAATCTCACATTCGATCTTCACTTCGGTCCTTTTTCAATTTTCCTCTTTCTAGCCTAACCTTATCTCGTAATATTTATGTATGTTCACGTGATTAACAAAAGGCTACAATATATAGGAGTATGTTTCGTATAGCCAACGGCAATAATTGCAAATTATTGCAACTGGAGGGTCATGTCCAAGTTTCCCCGGTTTTCCTCCGTCCTCTTTCCTCCTCTCCCTCCTCCTCTCACTCCCACTCTCTTTCTTTCCCTACCTTCTTTATCCTTGTTTCATCTTTGTCTCCTAAACTCTTTCTCTTTTTTCCTTCCTTGTTACTCTCCTTCTGTCTACTTATCTCTCGTACCTCCTCTCGTTTCACTTTCTCTTTTTTCTCTACATTTTCCTACACGGACCTCTGACTTCTTTCCCATTTCCTTCCAGTTCCGTTACGTACAGTTCCCGCCGCTACGAGCAAGTTTTATACTCGAGGGATGTCCCTTACGCCTGATTTCGATTCTCGAAACTTTGTCTCTTCATATCACCGTCTCTCTCTCCTCTTTTTATTTTCACACATTTCCCTATTCTCTTTCTTTTCCCCTTCGTGAACTTAAGCGAGCCCTCTTTTCCTCTACCACTTGTTTACGAATTATCAGTCTCATTTCCATCCCCCTCCTGTCGTTTTGCTTTCGATCGGAACATCGTATCGAAAGGAAACGAACTTTTCACGTACGCATGGTATATGAATCGCGACGTACGACGAGCAAATATTCGAAAGTTCTCTTATGAAATCCATAAAAACATGCACTTACGTATACTTATCCTGTATTTTATGAAATAAGAGAAAAAGAAAGCTCAATCGATTTTTCAGAGGATTTCTCTCAAAAAAAAAGAATGACTAAAGAAAATTACGCTAACGATATCGGTCGTGTTCTTTCATTGCCAACAAAACCGATGATCGAATTTTGAACGGAACGACCCGAATCCCTTTTAATATCGAACTAAGTGGGAAATGATGTTCCCTTTTTCGTTCTCTTTCTTTTTCTCTTTCTATCTCGCTGTCACTTTTTCTTTCTTTCTCTCTTCTATCGAGAATGGTGCAGGAGAGACAGAGAGAGAAAAAGAGAGAGTGAGAGCTTCTTCTCGAAGGCTTTGCCGCGTTATCACACCTAAGCTCGAACTTATACATTATTCAAGGAAAAGAGCAGAAGGAGAACACTCAAGGGCCGAGATGATAGGAGAAGGAGGAAGAGGAGAGATGTGGGAGGGTAGGGGAGAAAGCGGGCCTATTAGCATGAAACCAAATTACTTTTTCGCGATAACGTCATTCGTATAATTTGCCACTCTGAACGTTGGAAGTTTTCTTCCAATTCTCTCTCTCTCTCTCTCTCTCTCTCTCTCTCTTTCTTTTTCTCTATCACAAAGCACGGGATTTTGTATCGTACATAATACACGTATCGTTAAGAATTTCTTAGAGATAAAAAAAGTCGGGCTAGATCGATCGTTCGAAACTCTTTCGAGGAAGATCTCTTCGAAAATAAAGGAGATGAAAAAAGGTACGCTCGGGATAATCGAGAAAGCAGTCGATGTGACTAGAGAGGAGAAGATGACGAACGACGTTTTCTGTCGAGAGAACGCGCTTTGGAAGTTTGCTTCGTCGTTTTCAGTAAGCAAGTGTCCTCCTAACTCGAACGGTATGTTAGAGACGTCTCTTTTTCTCTCTCTCTCTCTCACTCCCTCTCTTTCTCTCTCTCTCTATCTCTCTCTCTCTCTCTCTCTCTCTCTCTCTCTCTCTCTCTCTCTCTCGCTCTCTCACAGATGCACATACAAACATACTCTTCGTGAAAACGTCAAACGAGCAGGCGGGTGGTTCGTTAGGCGTCCAGCTATCTTTTTATTTTCTTACCGGTCCTTCGAGCAACGGACCATCTTCGAACGTAGAAACGATGAGAAGAGAGTTTGACAAACAGAGAAGACGGAGTCGTTGACCAAAGTATTTCAACGACGATAAAGAGAGAGAAAAATGGATAGATAGAGAGATAAATAGAGAGAGAGAGTAAGAGAAAGAGAGAGAAAGAGAGAGAGAGAGAGAGAGAGAGATACAGAGGGACGGATGAATCGTTAAAGATACGAGAAAGTTGAAAAGAACAAAGAAGGGAGGGGAAATCAATGGCCAGTCGACACATGCGACGGAATGTAATTTGTTGTCCATGGAAGACAATTGAAAGGTAGTATCAGCCATGATCGAAGGAAGTCTACTAAGAATGAAAAAGAGAGAGATAGATAGATACATAGA
>OU426994.1:12030888-12033388 GCA_911387935.1 Dolichovespula saxonica | reverse complement strand
AATCGCGCATGGGCCACCCACCTTGGTCACTTTAATTCCTAAGCTCTCCGACGGTGATATTTCATCCGTATGAGACATAGGCCAACGATTTAGGCCCTAGGCAGTAGAACCTCCATTCCCTCCCATTTCTATGCATATCCTCGCAATATACAACCTTCTTTATATTTTTACGTATTTTATTTCTCTCTCTCTCTCTCTCTCTCTCTCTCTCTCTCTCTCTCTCTCTTTCTCCTTATATTTCTTTTGTTATTTGTGCGATCTTTCGCGAAACGCCCACACGCGTTTCTCCAACGAGAAAGATCGCTATCATTATTCTCAAGTTAACGATTTGAAAACATTGGTGGTGATCATCGAAAGAGCTTCGCTAATGATCGAATATCTCGGTGAAAGAAAGAACGGGTAAATAATATTTACGATGCTGCAAAGGCTATGGCCGTAGGCTGCTATTAAAAATAAAAAAAGAAATGAAATAAAATATATAAATAAAGGACAAGAAAAAAGGGACAGCAGTGGAAGAACGGGGCCGGTGGAACGGGGGCTGGGAGGGGAAGGTAAAGAAGGCAACTTGCAAGAAGCCGAGTTTCTAGGCGAACTATACGAGTTGAAAACAACTAAAGGAATACGTGCAACCTCTTGCAGGTTTCCGATCAGCCCTGGGCTTTGTCGTGCTAAAGCAACTGTAATAAATTAGAGAGTATGGGTGGCCTCCGAAGTACCGGTGAACGTTCGATTCTTCCACACAGATTCTTATAGAGGGCCGACCTTTGCTCTCTATTCTGAATCTTAGAAGTCGTTTTATATAATATGACTATATTTGATTTTATTTCGCAGAGTAAGGAGGAATGAGAAAGAATTTGCCGAAATTTGTTATCCTCGTAACAGTGTGAAACCTTGATACGAAATTTCAATTTTAACGAGTCGCCAAGACAATGCTAGCTTTACAAATAAATAGATTTAGATGTTATCGAGATATCTTTATGTAGGTTGGTTATTTAAAAAAAAAAAAAGAAGAAAGGAAAATTTCTTTTCTTTTCAAGGACACACTCACTTTCTTTCAAATCGATCGAAAATTACTTTCCTGTAATCTCTTGATATCTAGTGGAAATCTGCTACCGCAATTCATTCTTATAGCATTACGACATGCAAATCCTTGCGCATTCTATTAGTCTATTCACTCTCGATCCTTTCACCGGCTCGCATGCCATTCTACGTGGCTACTTTCATTCTCGTTGATACCTTCCCTCTCCGTCGTATCGATTATACTAACTGATATGCATACATATATATACATATACATAACATATACACATATACATTCATACCATCTAAATGTTTCGTGTATTTGTTTTTCTCTTATCCAACTTCTTCTATTCTCAATGAACTACACATATTCTAGATAAAAAACGTACTATCGGCGTTGATTAACGTACTCAAGAATTTATTCGTCGTTTAATATCATTGTTCGAATTGTTCTCTTGGATAATTTAATCACGAATTAGATTTAGATTTATACATGCACCTGCAGCTGTTTAACATTGTATAGTAATTGAGGATATGTGAATGGTTTAACGTATGGATCATGAATGAACATTCGCCTTCTTATATAAAATCATACATTAAGGATCTGAGATTTATTATTGTTCGTTAAAAGTCACCATTTAAAAAAGAAATAAATGAAATAATGAAGCAATGATAGAAGATCGATCAGAAGATATCTAAAATAAATAAAATTTGAAGGGAACTCTTTCGAAAGAGATCGATCGTACAAAAGTATCAAAAACAATATAAGATTAATATTGGAGACGGAGAAGGGTAAAACAGTAATGAAAGGAGAAATGTTTGAAACTGGTAAAGATGTAAACGTTTGAAATTGCTAGTTTCGTGAGCCCCGCCTCAACTCTTCTTTTTTCATCCCCAAGCTATTTCAAATCCACTATCAAGCTTCTATTTCTCTTATTCTGTTGTCTTTCTCCTTTTCTACTCTCGCTTGTTGCGGATATAAACGAGGCGTTGACTATAAAATAATGAAAATTTATGATCCCCAGTCGGTACGCTCAGGCGAATGGAACGCAAAGGGTACGCAATTTGTAGAGCTTTCAGGAAGCTTTGCCACCTTCTCCTCCACCACATCTCACCCCCTTCACTATCTCCTATACTCTGATGAAAACGACGAAGCAACGGTGACAATTACCAGGAGCCGTCTGGTGCTTCGTTCCGTCTTCCTTTTCTCTTTTAACGTGCACCGTCTTTTCTTGAATCTTTCTCTCTCTGTCTCTCTCTCTCTCTCTCTCTCTCTTTTCTGCTCTCGTTTCTACATTTACTTTCTCTCTCTCTCTCTCTCTCTCTTTCTCTCTGCTTTTGTCTCTTATTCTTTCTCTCTTTCTCTTCTCTCTCTCTCCCCTTCTCTCTCTCTCCTTCTCTCTCTCTCTCTCTCTCTCTCTCTTTCTCTCTGCTTTTGTCTCTTATTCTTTCTCTCTTTCTCTTCTCTCTCTCTCCCCTT
>OU426994.1:11940888-12025888 GCA_911387935.1 Dolichovespula saxonica | reverse complement strand
TGGATAACGGCATTTGAAAACTTCTTTTACGAGAGAAAGAAATAAAGAGAAAGAAAATGAAAACACGACAGAAGACAGATAATATAGCGTTATTACGTAAGTCGGTGTATTTCTAAAAGTCAATGAAATCTAAACATATTAATGTATACGACAAATGCATCTGGCAATATATTTTTGAGTATATTTGAATGATCACTGCTGTCACGAGTGAAATTATTCGCTTTCGTGATAGACAAATGCACGATAAGCGTATGATAATTCACCGTTGCACTTTTGTTCTACTTCTCTTCTATTAGTTCAGAGATTAGATATATAATATAGCGACCGTTAAAAAAGAAATAATGATACTAGTTTCTCATCCTCATATTCTCTATCTAAGCATTATTATTTCTTTTTCGTTCGTCTAGATATTTGTCTTTAACATTCCAGACGAAACCTTTGTATATACTGAGTATCCATAAAGTATCGGGCCAAACTTATACTACGTATTACCGAAATCAAATAGATAAAATAAACTTCATGTCAAATTATGTTCGAAAACGCTTTATCGAATAGATATATGCTTTTAAAGATATTTATTGTGATAGTTATAAAAAATGTTCAGAAATTTCTTCCCCTGCAAGAATGCAGATATTCATTCGTCAAATTAGTGATTGCCAAATTCATTTCAATATTCCAACTATATTGCAAATAATAGTAAATGCATTATGTATGCATTCTCAAAGTTCATCTTTTGTTTATATCGTATTTTTATAGACTGACTCTTTTGTGTGAATTCATGAATAGAAGTTCAAAGGAAAAAAAAAGAAAGTATTCGGCAAACACTAATTCGATGAATCGAAATAAATCATAAATATCTTTAAAAGTATATATCTATTCGATAAAACATTTTTTGAGATAAGTTTATAAGAATTTTTTAATCTATTTGACCAAAGTAATACGTAGTATAAGTTCGGTCCCATACTTTTCGGACACTCTTGTATGTACGTCGAGTAATTCGCCAATCGGTTTCTTTTCTTTTTACTTTTCTCCTGAATGAATGTCCACCGTCGTCAAAAAATATTTTGTTTAATTGTACATTTCTACGTAGACACGTACTAAGGATTGCTACAGACTTGATTCCACAAAATTTGTCTGTCAATATCTTTCGTTTTTCTGAAAAGAACAACTGTTGCATGCGTTGAATAAATGTTCGACAATCATTCAGTCAATCCGTCTGATACCTGCCCATTAATTTATCGCTTGCATTGCTGCGAGCTCGCGTTTACGTTGTTATCGCGTTTCTTTTGGAGTTCGTTCAAGCTCGCGAACAAACGAACGAACAAGTACATCGTCGTTTTCCACAAGAGAGAAATTTCTCTTCTTTTTCCTTCTTTCCTACATTCCTTCCTTTCTTTATTTCTTTCCTATCGCTTATCGATATAAACGCGAATACCGTTTATTAATAAAAACTCAGTTTCTAGTAGTTTATTTCGTAAAAAAGAAAAGGAAAAAAGAAAAGAGAAGAGAGAGAGAGAGAGAGAAAAGACAAAAGAAATGAAGAAAAACAAGGAAAAGCAAAAATGCAAATTATCAAAAGATTATCGTATTACTGAGTTAAATTTACGTAAAAATGTTTAGTGAATGCAACGATATTTATACGAAACGGATCGTGCGGTTATTGCTCTTCTAAATAAAACGAATCTCTTTCATACAATTTCTTATGAATAATAATAAACGAACAAAGAGGATCGATTGAAGGACGCAATAACAAAGAAATCCGATTGCTGGGTAAATGTATACTTATTCTATTGAGTAGGTATCTACTTGTGTATAGTGGGACGCGTATGCTAGGAGATAAGTTTGGTTTAGGTCGTTCGATAGTATCGAGAGTTACAAAACCGCACATAGATTACGACTGAAAGGAGGATACTCGATATTGCCGTCTAGGAACGTACACTTTGGAGGAAGTTGCTATTAATCCACAATTAAAACAGGCACATGTACATTTACTACCACTTTCTTATTTCTCTCTCTCTCTCTCTCTCTCTCTCTCTCTCTCTCTCTCTCTCTCTCTTTATCTCTTATTCGGAGTCTTCGATAGAAAAGGGATAAAAATAAAGGCTCCCGAAGTAGCTACCCCACAATTCGAATCGGTGGGGTTGTTCGTTACCAGTAACATTGACACTTGGTAGTGACACTCGTCACTAACACGTGATACACTGGGTTCGACGCGTGTCGTTTTACTCTCTTTTCGTTGTAACCTTCGTGTATTAACGAATACATCTTCCAATCATCTTCGATCGTTCGAAAGGAGAGAAAGATAAAGTAGAATACTATGACGAATCAAACCAAAAGCACGAAGGTATCATTAAGTTAGAATATCGCATATACTAGAAACCATGAATACTCTATTGATGTTGCCTTCGAACGATTCTGATCGTTGCCAATTGTCCAGTCATTGACGCTCCGATAATCATCCTAGGCAACCTTCCAATTGCCAGTGAACCGTCGATTTCCTGGCTACATTGGAATCTAACAATACCACGTTATTACGTGCTTGTACCTGAACTACCAGGAGGAACGATCCGATGAATGTAATATAACGTTTGATCGTTCGTATTGTGCGTTTCCCATCTTCTCCCCTTTTCCCCTTCTTTTATATAATTCTAACGAAAATGAGAAAATAAAAAGAAATTTGATTTGTCATGGTATAGCGTGAAATAATAATAATAATAATAATAAAGCTGATGAAAATCGAGTAATTATTGAAAAACACTAATGATGAAGGTAAATAGGTAGGTAGGTAGGTAAGTAGGTAGGTAGATATAAACTTAACTCCTCAATTAAAAGCTCGTAAGGGCTTCGTTTTTCTATCCATGATAATAGCAAATTTTATTGATTTGTTATACATAAAAAGATAGGAGTTAGCAAAAAAAAAGTAATACGTTTAATGCAACATAATATGAAATTTCTGAGGAAAAAAATATAAAGAATTATCGTTTGCGAAATGTATGTATGTATGTATGTACATATATACGTACATATCCAGTTAAAAAGAAACGTGACAGGACGGATAATTATGTCGCAATGAAAGATATCGCGTCGTTGGGTCGTTCTTACAAATGAAGAGGAAAAAGTTCTACTTTTAAACTTCGCGTTTTACGATCGATTGCAAGTCTCTCTCTCTCTCTTTCTCTCTCTCTCTATTTATCTCTTTACACTCTTTCCACCCTCTTCCTCCCTCTCTACCTATCTCTCTCTCTCTCTCTCTCTTTCTCTCTGTATATACGATGAACCTACGCTTTCGATGGCGATGTATACGTTGCTACCGAACACGGAGAAAATTACACATACAAATGCTCTTATATACATATACACGTACACTCACATGCTCACAAGCGTGCAAGCTTTACGAGTTAATGCGACGCGAAAAGCTTTGTAATGCAATAACGACAACGAGCATACCAGGCGTAGCATGTAACGAGAGAAATAGAGAGAGAAGGATATATATATATATATATATATATATATATATATATATATATATATATAGAGAGAGAGAGAGAGAGAGAGAGAGAGAGTGAAAGAGAGAGAGAGGAGAGTGAAAAAGAGAGAAATAACTGTTAGACGAGGACGACGATAGGTCGAGAAATTACGAGCTTTTCGAAGTGTTTGGTACGACTTTAGTCGAGATAAACTTCATAAAACTGCAGCTGAAATGATATTGATGATACGAGGCCGTAAATCGGCTCGGTTTGCTTTATGCTTATGATAGCAGTCACACATTCCATTGCTTTCTTTTTTCTCTCCTCTTGCCCCCCTCTTTCCAACTGTTAATGAAAACGCTCGAGAAACTTGTGAATTGTATCCTAATAATTCCTTTAAATAAAGATAGCTTCTGTAAACGAATACCTTGCTATGTAATTGAACAAAAAATGTAACAAAAACTAAAATACAATATACATCGATGGAATCGTATCTTACCTATTTTAAATAAACTGACTTTATTGTAAGACATCGCACGTCTTTATGAAAAAAAAAAATAAAATAGAAAAACCAAGATCGTCGAAGAAAAAAATAGGTGGCACGTATCGAACGATAAAGGAGCCGATACAGAATCGCACACTTTTCGCGAAAGTATAAGAATTTGGGAATTCTGCCAAAAAGCTCTCTCTCTCTCTCCCTCTCATTCTTTCACTTTCTATCTCTATCTCTTATGGAGAAGAAAGAGTAAGGAAAGAGAGAAGAACAGTTCTACTTTAAAAAAGATCTTTATCTATCTCCGCAGACCTATCCGTTTATGTACTTTTTACATATACGACCGATTGTGGGTGAAAGAAAAGGTATATATATATATATATAGCCAGACAATTCTCAAAACTTAAAGGAAAATTGCTGAAGGCCCTTCATATGAACAATTCGACTTGATGCATAATAGAAGCGTGTTGTATGCAGATATTCGTTTATGATAGGATCGTAATATCGTCCTATAAATATCTAAAACAATAATGATAAGCGTTAAATGATGTAAAAACGTTACATGTGACGTAAATAAGGAAAATATGCAAAATACGTTCATAAGTTTCGTAGATGACGTTAATCAATCTTTATAGATATTACATATTCGAATTTTGATCGATGTCAAAGCATGCAGAATCATCCTGTCTCGTTCTCGGTAGTAGTATATCCGGTTACAAATCTATTAATGAGAAGTATCGAGGAATTCGTTGACAGCATCGAAAGCGTAGAAGAGAACTTGCACGTACTGGGCAGATTCCATTAATTCCTGGCATTGGTCCGAGCTAACTTCCGATTCGTTCGTCGTCGTCGTCGTAGTCGTAGTCGTAATCGTAGTCGTCGTTGTCGTTGTCATCATTGTCATTGTCATTGTTGTCATTTTGACATTGTTTGAACTTTCCTATGGAATATATTGGGCGAAGTAGATCGATTGTTTTTTTCTTTTTTTTTAGATTTTTACTTTTCCTTATGGTTAAATATATTTTATCACAAGTTGATATGACTTTGTGAG
The DNA here is from genome assembly GCA_911387935.1 of Dolichovespula saxonica. NCBI lineage: Eukaryota > Metazoa > Arthropoda > Insecta > Hymenoptera > Vespidae > Dolichovespula > Dolichovespula saxonica. Next base: position 12,020,877 of record OU426994.1, on the reverse strand, counting down.
AATTTTTTTCCGAAAATTCAAACCTTTATAACATATGTATATACATGACGATGATCGATGTAAAACAAATGCAATAAAGTTTCAGAATAAATCCTTTGGTAAATGAAAAACTTTAGGGTTCTCGATATCAACCTTATAATACTCATGTATGTATTTACTTACGGTTCTTTATGTTTTTGATTATATTTTATCTATTATCTATTCCGAGCAAAATAACAAAAGAGGGGATTCATACGTGATATAGGATATGCGTACGTACATATATTGTTGATATTATTTATATAATATATTATACAATTAATTTGTATAATATATATTTAATTGTAACAATTTATATAATATAATACACAATTAATTTCAAATAAAATATATATATATATATATAACATTTTTAGTTGTTGAATCTTTTTTAAAATACATTATAGAATAGGAAACTAAAATTACAATATTATTATATTAATATTCTATATTGTAGATACATACGTATCGTTTATAACGATTCATGATATTCCCTCTGTACCCGCGAACGCTTATCGTGTCATTCACAAATCCCGTTAGTATCGGATAATGTACGCGGTTTTGCGCAGGTAGATGCAATACACGAACGATCGCGACGCATTATTGTCGACTTTACCGCTGACGCGAGAGGGACAATGCAAATTATTTATATCATATATAGCGCTAATCGAACGTTATCGCAGGCCGACGTATCCACGATATATCCGCCCGGAAATCGACAATTTAGAGTGTGTGTGTGTACAAGAGAGAGAAAGAGAGAGAGAGAGAGAGAGAGAGAGAGAGAGAGAGAGAGAAAACGATCAAAACAGGTCGATTCCCGAGAAAGCGTGGGAGTTTCGTTTCGATGATTTTCACGATTAAACACTAACATTCCAATTATTTTCGGTTTTGAATTTTCGTGATTTAATTTTGTAACGTTTATCGTTCGGAGAAATGATCGATCTTACTCGATAAAAAGCGACAAACATGAACATTTAATAGAACTGAGAGAAAAACAAAAATAACGTGAAATTAAAAGATAGAAAATAAATAATCACATATTTTACGCGGTTAACACTTAGAGATGTAAGCACGCATCTATCTCGTCATTTAAAAGTCACGAAACGATTCTACGTAGCTAACGAGATCTTTCTTAGAGGATTGTCGCGTTTATACAACAAAACCTTTTACAGGCCATCGATTTGTAAAATTTAAATGATTTGTTCAAGAATCGTCGTAGAGGCACACTTTACAGCACAGAAATTAAAACGAGCTACTCCCGACTACCCCACCACCCCGTTATAATATGTTCCGAGCGGTAAAGCGCGCTGCTATTTAGAGCGTTTCGGTGCAGGTAACTACTAAATAAACTATTAAACTTTATACCCTCCCGGCTGCGGTTCCAGTTGGCCCTGAAGCGTATCTGGGTTAATCGACGTCGATGAAATTCTGAAACGAAGTTACGAGTGTTACGTTCGAACGCGATCGTTTCTCCATCGGTGGGAGTGCAGCAGCTCTTAGACTACCGCGTTTATTTTCCGCCAATGAGATTCGCCTATATTTAAATGTCGACTATTATTCGATGACTTTAAGTTTTAAATACAATAGAAATCGTGCCTTTTTAATTATACTTTACATTTTTCTTTATATATTTCCATATAATGCAAGCAATGTCATTACCGTTACGTACATTTATTGTTATATAATTATAGAATATCGTTATACATAATAATTATATATGGAAACATAAAGTATAAGCGTAGTAATCAAGTAGTAAATATAATGATTACAAAAAATGGAATTAATAGATAATATAAATAGTCATAATAATTGAACTTACATTATCGATGACTAATGAAATAAAAGAGATCAAAATACAACTTCCTTTATTGACAAATAATGAAATAAAACGGAGGTCGAAAATACGATCTTTGTTAAAAATAATTTATCTTGAGTTATTCGATTTTATTTTTCTATTCTCCTATAAATAAGATAAGTACAGATTCGATCAATATTATCATTCAATGATATCGAAATATCGTTATAGAATTTGTGGCATTCCTGATTAATACTCACACTAACGAGGAAAAAAAGAAAAAAGAAGCAAAAAGAAAACAAAGATACGCCGCTAAACACGATAGCGTTGCATTACATGTACAAAATTTCATGCTTTCAAATTATATCATGAGAACGCGTTTATAACCGCTTGTCACTGCCTTGATCATTCGTCGCATCGATCATTTCCCTCGATCATCGACCGTTTATCCTGACGCTCTCGCGTTGAACACGAACGCCGTCCGCAGGAACGAGAGGAAAGATTTATCAATTTTCAAGCAGATTGTCTCTTCCTCTCTTTCTCTCTCTCTCTCTCTCTCTCTATATATATATATATATATATATATATATATATATATATATATATATAATATATACATCTATACATAATAACATATGTATATATATATATATATATATATGTACACACACACACGTAAACGTTTCTCCTGTCGAATGGTTCGAGTGATCGCTCAGGGCTACACATGGGATAATTATTATTTCACGCGGTTAACGTACGAATTGTGTCACGTGCAATAAACGTACATGCGTTAGAGCGAGATGAAGGAAAAAGAGATAGAGAGTTACATAAATAGACAGACAGCTAAAAAAAGATGGAAGTAACGAGCATAGAAAGAGAAAAAGAGCGAATAGGAGAAAGATGACGCGAACTATCTCGTAATTACCGTGGAACGTGAAATTTGAAAATCCTGATTGGCGTGTGTCGCCTGGAAAGAGTCACGTATGAAGAATTTTCTGCAGATCGACGATCGTCGCGGATTCCAGTTTAAATGGCACAAGTGAATTCTATCAATCGAATAGTTCCTTTTTTATTTACTTTTTTTTTTTATTTTTTGTTTCATTCTTCTTTTATTTTCTCTCTCTCTCTCTCTTTCTCTCCCTCTCTTTCTCTCCCTCTCTTTCTCTCTTTCTCTCTGTCTCTCTGTCTTTCTGTCTGTCTCTTTTTTTCTTTTTTTTTGTTCCAGTCGTAGCCGCAACCTCTCGTGGCTTTTCGATATTTATTGTGACAAAACGATGGTCGTTCATGGGTCGGGATCTCGCATAAAGCGTCAATGATGAAATATATTGACTCTCAATAAGAGGATTTCATTTATAGAATCGGAAATGCGAACCAGGAAGAGTTTTCTCTGGCTGAGCATATCGCACGTAAAACAGCACGGTACACTGTTCTCTCTTTCTCTCTCTCTCTCTCTCTCTCTCTCTCTCTCTCTACTTTTGTGTATGTATTTCTATACTATTATGCTCTGTATTTTAATCATTCGCCATTCTATTCGCAGAAAAGTTCCTCATCACGATGACTCGTCGAATCATGGAAACGATGATTCAGTTCACATACACATACATACGTATTATGTATTGAACATGTGTATAACTGTGTATACGTGTGCACCTATACACTTACGTATATGTATGAATGTTTGTAATAGAGTATAGGACCGAATCGAATTCATGGGAGTTCGAAGCACCCATTGATCGTCGTCGATGCAAGGTCGTGCCGAAATCTGGATTAATTATCGCCGATTGTCAAGCTCGTGCCAGCCGGCAATTAGTGTTTACTCGCGATCGACGTGTCAACGAGCGCTCAAATAATCGCGTCTGCGATCTGTTCGGCTTCGATGTGATCTACAGCGAATATTTTCTATTTTTTTTTCCATTTTCTCCTTTTTCTTAGTTTGTTGTACATTCAGAGACAAAAGAAAATTGTAAACAACATTTAAATTGTAAACAAATTGTAAGCGTCTTTTTTTTCACTTTGTCCTTCCTTCATCAAATAAATCATCTCGCTAATTCTATCCTTTCACGGGAAGAATTTTTTTTTTCTTTTTACCTTATTTTCGATGTTATTTGCATCGAATGAATACTACTATGTATTTTAAAATTGTAATAATGTAGAACAGAAGGATCGTACTTTTCTTCCGATCAACTTATATACAGTCAACTCGGATTTATAACTGTTTAATCTCTTTCACATCGGCTCGATTAGTTTCCCTTATTTCATATAACTTTCATTCGTAAGAAAAGAATCGCGATTAGCGTTATTGAAGATCGTATTTCGAGATTGTGCACTTGTTCTCTTGATGTTGTATACTTCAGTACGTTTCGAACGAAAGCTTTCGGCAAACAAGTGGAAATAAAATTAATGACGACTGTTTGTCGACGTGTTAATATCGAAGGAAAATACTGGGAAAAGTAAATACACGCTGGAATTCCATTCTCTTCGCGTGCGGTTTCTTGGGAGTTGACGAGAGAAAGAGAAAGAGAAGAAAAAACAAAGAGAGAAGAGAGAGAGAGAGAGAGAGAGAAACGAAAAGACTAGAAGGAAAATGGAAGCCGGTTGGATAGAAAGAAGAAAGGCAGTAAAAAAAGAGAAGGGAAAAGAGGGGCTAGCGTCTCGCATTGCTTTTACAACCTTTATTTATTTTCCTTCCGTAAGGAACGTTTTACAATCGGTAGTCGAGGAGAACCATCTTTTTTCCCTCTTTCATCTTCTTTTTGATTCTCAAGGCGATCGATGCCAATACACGTGGGATCTACCCTAATGGTTTAGTTATAACTGCAATATATATTAATTTTCGTATATAGTGGAACATTTTATCAAAGACTTAAGCGCTTAGATATAGTCATACGATAGAGATATACATCGTTATTTTTATAAAACGTCAAATAAAGTCGAATTAATAGATACGATCGTTCTACGTTGTACGTAACATCTGTCGATCAGAATTTCAAAATCTTACCCGAGTTAGTAATATTTATTATCACATTAGAACGCATTATAAGATAAACGGTGAACCGTGGCATAATAGAAGCATATCAAAATGGAGAAGAAAATAAAAGGGAAAGGATCGAATAAAAAAAAAAAAAAACAGAAAAAAGAATACCTGTCGTGTGGCAGGGGGTCCAGTTTCGGAACCTTTGAACGTGATGTGGGGCCCGAGGACCCCCATCGTGCTCACCATGGTTCCACGTAAAACATGGATGACAACAAACAGAGAAACACGCGTAACCAATCTTCCCTCTCTCCCTCTCCCTCTCCCTCATGCCTCTCCATTCGGGTGTAGTTACGAAAGTTCAAAATATGTTGACGTTATTGTGCTTTGTAATTTATGTATTTATCTACATATGTAGCTATATCCGTATTTCTTTATCATCCAATGTTGTACCATCATTCATATTGTTTCATCCATCTTGTAATAAAAGTTAACACTCAGGATAAGTCGTTACTTCGTGCGGAAATGGCAGGATTCGATGCCTCCGGGGTTTAGAATTTACATATTTGTATGGGAAACGCACCTGTTCGTTGGATTCACCTTTTGTAACGCGAGTGACCGTGAAAGCGCGCGGCTTGAAAGCGAAACGTATAAATGTAACGTGCTTAAGAACAAAAACGATCACTCAGAGTATGATAATAACCTTGCGTTTTCCCGTATCTTTCTCTCTCTTGCTATCTCTCTTCTCTCGTTATCTGGCACTCTCTTTTTCTTTTTCTCTAACTCCGTCTCTCTCTCTCTCTCTCTCTCTCTCTCTCTCTCTCTCTCTCTCTCTCTTTCTATCTATATCTTTGCAAATGCACACATACATAGTTACATTACTTTCAACAATAAAAATAGTTGAAAAAGTCGAGTATTCAATTACATAGCATTAACGAACACGGCCCGATAGTGATTAAAGAAGATCGTTTTAAATAAATCCCATAGACTTGACTCTACGAGTTCCAGGTAAAGAGAATCAACGTACTGCTAAAAAAAGTATGTGTTCTCCATGAAATACATACTGCATTTGAACCTAACGGCTTACATGTTACACACGTGCATGTTAATATAAATCCCAACGAAATATCTTATTCTATTCTTCGAGCCCTGTCCTGCGTGACTCCTGTCACCTAACATGCTCGATATAATGTCTGCTAATGATGCAACGAATACAAAAATCTCAGACGTATCCTCGACAACGAGACACGAGAGAAAGAAGAAGAAGTAGGCGAGTCCCAGTGATTTATACCCAATTACCGACGAATTCAAACTTCGCTGTCGGAATGAAAAAAAGGCAAAAAAAAGAAAAGAAAAGAAAAAAGATCGCGGTGAATCCTGCAGAAAAGCCGCAGGATTAACGGCCAATCAGTTTCGCTTTCGTGCTCGTTTCACCGTTACAGAGGGGGGAGGGATAGAAAAAATCTCACTCGGACTCTGTCCAAGTTTCCTCGTCGTTTCTCGTAAAATACCTCGATAGAATCCGAGCTGAGTCGATTTCATTTCAAACGAGTTTTCTCTCTCTCTCTCTCTCTCTCTTTCTCTCTCTCTCTCTCTCTCTCTCTCTCTCTCTCTCTCTCTCTCTCTCTCTCTCTCTCTCTCTCTCTCTGTCTATCTGTCTGTTTAACTTCCATGAAAAACTATCAGGACTTTTCTATTTTCCTCAAGTTCACTCGAAACTGTATTTAACGTAGATGAAATTTACTTTTGAAGACGCAACGATTGGCAAGTAAAGTAATACTCTTTCATTTCGAAATTACTCATTCTCGAGAAAGACTATTTCGATATCATTGACTTTCCTCTTAAAGGAAAAAAAAAAAAAATAATAATAAGAAAAAGAAAAGAAAAGAAAAAAAGATAGATTACTCTTTGAAAAAGACTCTTAAAATACTGTTTGGCTTACCGATCAAGGATACACGTGTTTAACCAAAAAAGGTTCTCGTTCGATGTACCGTGGATGATACAGCGATTCTAGAAACGCGTCAACATCCTTCTCTAAGACGATGTAAGACGTCACTACTTCGCACTATCGTCATATTATTTGACTCTTACTCATAGACATTAGCCTCAAGCGTGTTATCCGAGTAACTCGATACAACGTTAACCATCTACGCTCGATATTATCCAAATGATTTTCTTTTCTTTCCCCGTCGAGTATTGGATCTCGAACGATTCCACCTTTTCCTTCTACTTGTATATGACACTTATCTTAAAAATGAACTATCTTAAATGTAAAATAGTAATAAAATAGAAATAGAAAGATAAAGGTAGAAAAACAATAAGCGGAGAGAACGAGGCCGCGAGTAGAGAGTAATAGAGAGTAGTAGGTCGGATTTCATCTCGTCTTTTAACGACAACGTAAATTTCCTCCTGGAAATTCCTTCTTCCGACGTAGTTTCAGTCCGTCTGGAATTAACACGACCACCCGGAGCCAAAGAAGAAAGGAGGTGAAGAGCCAAGTCCGTAGGAGAAAACTCGGTAGGGAAGAAGGAGGTACTTTCACATCGCGGACAAAAAACTGCAGGAGTGACTTCATCTCTACCCTCTTGCTAGCTGACTACTACTCATTACGCCGAACTAAATTTTTCAACGTAGCCGCGGTGAATAGAGGAACCTCTTCCTTCCCTTTCTTTTCTCCATTCGTTTCCTACTACAAGTTCTTCGGTGGATAGGGTCGTACCCGCGTTTTCTCTGATGGCCTCTATATGACGCTAGTTGTTGAAAGTAAAATATCTCGTATGAGTCTCGCATGCATACTGCATATATATATACACAAAAGTATGGGTCCAAACTTATACTACCTATTACTAAGGTCAAATAGATAAAAAAAAGTTCATATAAACTTCTTAAAAAATGCTTTATCGAATAGATATATGCTTTTAAAGATATTTATGATTTATTTCCATTCGTCGAAATAATGATCGCCGAACTCTTTCTTTTTTTTTCCTTTGGACTTCTATTCATGAAATCACACAAAAGAGTCTATAAAAATACGATAGAAATAAAAGATGCACTTTAGAAATGTACACATAATGCATTTACTATTATTTCCAATGCTGTTGGAATATTAAAAAGAATTCGCCAATCACTGATTCGACGAATAGAAGTTTGCATTTTTGCAAAGGGAGGAATTTCCGAACATTTCTCATAACTGCCAGAATATACCATAAATATCTTTAACAGCATATATCTATTCGATAAAGTATTTTCGGACATAATTTCATATGAACTTTTTTTTATCTATTTGATCTTGGTGATACGTAGTATAAGTTTGGCCTCATACTTTTTGGACACCCTGTATATCGAGCCTATTGGGCTTTAGTTCGTCTAGAACACTTTCTTTATCTCTCTATCTATCTTTCCATTTCTCTCTCTCTCTCTCTCTAATTTTTTTCTAAGTCTCTTTTTACTCTGTTACTTGTTTTATTTGAAACTTCACGCTCTATCTGTTTCATATCAAAGTTCGGCGCTTTCTCGAAAAATCTTGAGATGTTTTAATCAGACACGGTCGCATACCTTATTAATAGAAATAGCGAGTAGATAACACGAAGTTTTCAACTTCATTGATTTTTAATTTCATCCTTGGAGATTGAAGTTTTTAATTAGAATTTTTGTGAAAAATATCGTTGATTAAGTTTTAAAGGGTTTCGTATAAAATTAATACATATCGTTATTGAGATATTTGGTTGCAATGATCTACTGGATGCTATTTTAATTTTTATTTTTACAGATATTAATTCGTAAACGCGATACTTCTGAGGTCGTCTGTATAAATAAAATATCAAGTCATCCATAAAAAATATTAAACATGATAATATGAGTGTATATATAAAAAGGAGGGAGTAAGTATACGTACAAGTGGAAAATTATTAATTATATATTTGTTAAAAAAGTAAAGTTAATACGTAATTTTTTTAATGTTAACAATTTTTGATTATAATACATCGTCTTTAAATGAATTGACGCATTTTAATTCTCGAATAAAATCGTTGCACTGACCTATATAAATACTCTCAGAAAAATCGAAGTAGGTGATAGATAAATTTATTATTTGTAATACTTATATACTCATACATGAGTATATATATGTATATATATATATATATATATATATATATATATATATATTCATATAATTATTTTATATACTCATTTGTGCATTTATATACAAATTTGTTTACGTATACTTATCATTCACATACTAATTTATATAATTCCTTAACACTTAGTACATCAACAATAAATATAAAAAATATTGGTGTATTAATCATATTTTCTTATAAATGTGTTTATTGATTTATTGTATGTACTTTTATAAAGCAATATATCAATATGATTTTGTCATATCTTAACGCAAAAGGTAATACGATAAAATGTAAAATAAATAAAATGTAAATACTTCATAAGAGAATATAAACAATTTAATATACCTTTCATAATTAATGTGTACAAAGTATTTGAACAAGAGGATTAAGTATCCTCTGTTACGCGTTGCTTTGTTAATATCTTTATTTTGTGACACTTGTGATAGTCATTATTAGTATTAACAGATTTTATTAATACACTGTACGATAAAAACTACTTTTAAATTTACACGATCGTTAAAATTTTTGTTTTATTATCTAATCCTCTACTAAACGCATATACAGGTACTCATACATTTATATTGGTTATCGATATACGTACATAGATATATTTGAAAAGCAAATAGAATTTTTTTCACAAATATCTCTCGAATAAAATGTGCTATAAACGTATAAAATACAATAGAAGTATTGTAAAGAGTACAATCTCTTTTATGTGGCTGTATATGCGTTGTATATTGGATATATGAAGTTTTTAAAAGTCAAATCGATTAATTTCATGTTTGTTAAATCTTTTATTTCGATTATTTCGGATTCTGAGCTTTTATACCATTATTTTAGGTATTATTATTTCAAGAAATAAAACACTTGCTATTTACACTTTTCAACAAGTTTTTTACATGTAGATGTGACATCGTATTCAGTAATTACTACAAAGTAATACGATTTTCTATATATAGACCTTAAGAATAAACTGAAATTAGTACGATAAAACGTTTAATATACAAATTTCAGTACATCGTTAAGGAATCGTTAAAAGATGATTTTTCATATACACAAAATCAAAAAATTATGCGACAAATTATGTACTATATATATAAATATATATATGGTTAAATGTTTATGATACCTAAAACACGTCAGCAATACTTACTCTTTCTCTCTCTCTCTCTCACTCTCTCTTTCTCTTTATGAAGAAGATAAACATACTCCGTCGCATCCTTCGGAGGTCTCGAAATTTATCGCCTGTCTACGAGCGGACCGAAATCATTTTTTACGCGCGACCATAAAATTTAGCAAGCAAAGATTTATAGGAACGAACGGAACTTTACGTTGGATCTTTATGCAGTCGTTTGAAAAACAGGTGGAACGCGTCTGAATTACGAGCACGCTTTGGGGGTAAGTGAGCCGTTCCCGTGGGGCGTCTTTCTCATAATATAAATACGAGAACTCAGGAGGTAAGGACAAATCTCGATTGAGAGGAAGCTAAGAAAAAAAAAGACTAAGATAAAAAAGTACAAAAATACTGTACCCTTTCTTTTTTTATTTTTAACATGCTCGTGAAGTATACGAAAGCTTCTCCGTTGCTTCAACAAATGGAATAAACGGGTGGGAAAAAAAAGGTTAGAACAAAAACTTCTTGGAGCTTAGAAGAAAAGAAGGAATCTGGTAATTATGTGAGAGGAAGATAAAAGTCTTTCTTTACCTACCGCGAGAGCGATTAATTTTTACGGCCATGTTGCTTGAACGATCGTAAAGGAAACGAAGGAGAGAGAGAGAGAGAGAGAGAGAGAGAGAGAGAGAGACATACAAGAGTACACGTGGCAAATAGGAAGTTTAAAGAATCGCAGTATTCGAGAATGTAGATACATTTGGTATAAAAATATGAGCAAAAGGTGGATGGTAAAAGAGAAAGAGATAGACGGAAGTAATGGATAAAGAAAAAGCTTGAAGAAAATGGTTATAACGACGGCACCATGCCTTTGGCAATTTTCTCGTTCGTCTTGCTGTGGTACTTCATCGTGTCTACGTCGTAGCCTGTTTATACGCTGCGTGTAAGCGATACTTGACGAAGGAGAGCGAGATTCCGCGTTTATTTGACATGGCATCAACGTTTTGCATAAGTCGACGCGTTCTCCTCAACACATTCATACTATGTGGGCATGCTTGTCTATACCAAAGTCGATATAAAGGCAGCATTTGCCATACCAACATATATATACATATGTATATGTATGTATATATTTGTATGTATGTATGTATGAATGTATGTATATACGTATGTATGTATGTATGTATGTATGTATTATGTATGTACGTACGTACGTATATGGGTGTTAACTGTTTCTCTAATGTACATACACGTCAATCCAATTGCGCGAATATAATTTACGCGACGAAGCGATTTGATATATTCTCAAGCAAAGAGGTTCGAAGTCTGAAATTTTCAGAAATTCGAGCTTAAGTCTTTCATCAACGTTTCTCGAAATACGAGACTTTTTTTACTTCGAAATGCCCGGTCGTATGATTAGGAACAAAAAATAAAAACGAAGAAATAGGTATATGTCATCTAATCTACTGTCCATGCGCATCAAATTTCGGTTAACGTATACGCATATATATATATATATATATATATATATATATATATATATATATATATATATATATATATATACACGTATATAGGTGACTTGTAAATTTCAATGATGAACGATCGTGTCACGAGAGTTTCGTTACCCTTTTTAAGATAAGCCTTGACATAAAGCACGACGATAAACACCATTATGAAACGGAATAGACTGACCTGCTCTCTGTTTTCTTCTTTTTTTTTATTTCTTCTTCTTCTTCTTCCCTCCTCTTCTCCTTCAATTTCTTACATTTCTTAGACAAATTTACGATACGTGTTCTCAAACTACGTACAGGGGAACTTGTTTATCCTGGGTCGATTGGCTCTCCAACGTTCTATCGAAAAAAAATGGGCGGGTCTAGGGTTCCCTCGTAGAGAAAAGCAAAAAGGAAAAATGAGGAAAGCAAAAAAGTAAAATGGAAAACTTTTAATAATGCAATTGTAGGATAACCGCTCTCCAGTCACGAGGAAGGGAAAAAGAGATAAATAGAGAGAGAGAGAGAGAGAGAGAGAGAGAGAGAGAGAGAGAGAGAGAGAATTGACTCTCCAAAGACGTCACGTAATCCAATGCCGTTTACTCCGATGGTGGTTTTACGAGCTTGAGCGGTCGTATAACAGTACCAAGATTATCAAATACCCACCTTAAGTCCGTGAGTATCAAAACCTGAAATATCCGAAAACATACGGAAACCCAAAATATTTTATCCGTGGTGATTCGTACAGACCAAGATTATAGACTACGATTTCATTTTCTTCATTTTTATGACTAACATGAACCATTAAAGTAGAAGTTGAATGTCTTTTATTGTTACACGAGAAAACAACTCACACATATATCTAAAACAATTTACTTTAGCTTAGAAATCGTCTTATTAATCGTTTCATAGATACATATTGCCTTATTAGTTCAACATATGGAGGATTATTTATGATCGAACCAATATATCGATGTCACTACGAGAAGAAAAACTGAGACTCGATACAAGTAAGGTTATACTTGATGATACATATATACGGTTGAGTGCATTTACAAGGACAAAACTACATCTCCTCAATCAATCCTGAAATCGTATCGCCACCTGCCTGCTAAATTAAATATACCTGGTACCTACAATGTAACTAAGGAAAGATCACGAACTCACAAAATTCAGAAAATTATGAAACTTCAGGGATATATATATATATATATATATATATATATATATATATATATATATATAGAGAGAGAGAGAGAGAGAGAGATGCATTATGTAATTTTTTTTCTGCCTGTACACATTTTCTTCTAGGGGATATTGACCTCTGAAAATTCGGCTACTTTTTGATTTTATATTGTAACTAGCAATTTATAAGCAATAGTAATACAATGTTAAGACAGAAGTTATCTCTTTTAATTAGTATTATCATTTGATAAAAGAAATATCGATTTTTTATACGATTAGAAAAAAGTTATAAATAAAAATATAGTATAGTTATATAGAATAGTTCTTTGATTGACAAGGAACACAATTCGACAATACAACGAAGCTTGTATTTGTATTAAAAAAAAGTAAGCATTATACTGATTAACAATTTAACTTTAACTAACCATTTTCAATATTTTGTGAAAAAGATAAATTTTATAAAAAGTTATTAATATTTTTGTTTATAACTTTTTGTCCTATTATACGAGCAACTGATAAATCCTTTAATAAATAATAGTCTTACTTGAAAAAAATAACTTTTGCCTTAAAACTTTGTTTCTATCCTTAGTTAATTAGTTACAATATAAAATCGAATAATGGCCGAATTTGTAGTGCTCAATTTTAAACACCTTGGAATGAATTTGAAGAGCAAGAAAGAATAGAAAAAGAAAAATTGCGTAATACGTAAATACTTTAATATGCTCTACGCATCTTGAAAGTTTCATAATTTTCTCAATTTTCGATTTGGTGACATTCCTTAGTAAATAAATTCTATATTTCAGTCATCATTGATACCTTGAGCAAACCGAACTCAAATCATGAGAAACTACCTCTATCTCTTTTAATCCTTATATCGTATCAAACACACGTTCTAATATCGATGCAGTTACACTAGCCTAACATTGATGGTATCACGAACCAGTATAGTTTGTAGGACTTCGTTCTTGTCAATGTTTCACATAAGATATTAATCTTATTCTCATGACAGTTCCAGAAATCATGTTGAATATAACGAACGCAAGATTTTCTTCAAAACATACTATATATAAAAGTTATACCACCGATAACCACGACAATAAAATAGACACATAGCCAAGCGTGCTTTAGGAATTTCCGATGAGAACGATCCCTTTGAAGGAAATCCTGTATTTCTCTCTTTCTATTCTTATATTTCTTCTCTTCTCTCTATCGCTATGTAAAATAAATTAGGTCGAGGTCTTTTCTTATAGCTACGTATCTATAATATATCCGTATATATATATATATATATATATATATATATATATATATATATATATATATATTTATTTATGTATATGTAAATGTATCCATATATATATGTGTGTATATATATATAAAAGTATGTGTGTAGGTTGTGTGTATATGGAATTTGAATGATTTTTTCTTTATTTTTTCTTCGACATATAAGAATCGATAAAATTTCATTGCCTTATCCAATCCTATTTTCAGAGTTCCCTATACATGTATACATATTTGTCTAGGTATATCGATATCTATCGACATTTACACCAATCGTGCGACATGCTGACCGGCGTGTATCGTGCCTTTGGCAATCTCAACGGTACGCTAGCGACGTTATTGCCTCAGATTGGGACGCGATCTCTTCCACTTCGAAGATCGATCTAATTGGTCGCGTTGCTACCAGAGAATCTCGGTACGTTTCGTGCACGGTGACACTCACAGAATGTTGCTAATTATTGTTATTATCGGATTAGTAACGAAACGATTCTCTACCTGTCTCTCTCTCTCTCTCTCTCTCTCTCTCTCTCTATCTCTATCTCTCTGTCTTTCTCTGCTTGTCTCTCTCTCTCTCTCTCTCTCTCTCTCTCTCTCTCGCTCTCTCTCTCTCTCTCTCTCTCTATCTTTCTCTCTCTTTATCGTATAACGTAGCTTTGTTGCTAAAGATTGCAATGATAATGATATTTCTACCAACTTGTATATTCTCCAACTAACAATCTACTTATTTTGTATGCCACAATACGATCATGAAAAACAAATCCTCTAAAATATTAACGTTTCCACATATTTTGTCAATCTTTTACAAAACTGCTTTTAATCTAATTAATACGACTTAAATCGGAGCTTAAAAATATTTAATTGACCGAAGGTAATGCAATCTTGTCAATTAGGCAATAGCTTTTTTCTTTTCATAGATCGCATTGTTAAAAAAAATATTATTGAAAAATTTAATATTAAAAACCAAGGATGGATGATGACTACTCCTTCACAAGTAGATGAACTTCTCGGTAATCTTGCATCAGCGTTATTATTCGCGTGTAGTTTATAACATTGTAACTATATAGAAGGTGTTTATTCGCTCCCCGAATTATCTTACCCTTATCTAACTATGCTCGTCTTGACTCGTGCCGTTTATTCGAGAGCTTACTATGCTTGTTCGTTTTGGCATATTACGGTTGAAAAGACTGACACACAACGTTCACGAACGCAAGCCTATTTCCTCTCTCGTATCTTACCTTCATCCTCTTTACTATCCTTACTAGACTTTCTTCCCAGTTACAGTAAGCTCTCTATTCTGATCTCAAAATTCGGGAAACTATATTTTCTTTAGTTATATGCATCCACAGAATTTTCCACTTCATTGAACATCCAAAAACGGAAGTAATTACGGAAGAATTAGTTGGAATTCTAAGAGCAAGAGAAAAAGAGGAGAAAAAGGATCTAAAATTCGACTTTTAGAAAAAAAAAAAGAAAAAAAACAATGGGAAGTTTAATAAAAAGTTTTATTCAAGTTATTCTAAGTTTTCTACTCTATAACGAGATAATCTCTTCTAATGAGATTATATTTCTTAGAAAAGAAGTTAGGAATTACGATGTAATTTTATCCAACCGTATGTATGTGGTACTCTCACTTTGCACATTTTTATGCGTTTCTACATGTTACTAGAATGTTATTCCATACAATAATTGAGGCCGCGAAGATTGAGTTTCGTCCAGCGAATATTTTACCACGTCCTTTCGAAATTAAAAAGATCCGATGTGTTTCCTACTACTACTAGTCGTGAAACAAGAAAAAGAAAAAAAGAGAAGAAAAGAAGAATAAAATTAGAAGGACGATCTTGTAAACAAACCTAATGCATGAGTGGAAATAAAAAGAGGAAAAAGAATCATAATCTGAGGAAGACGGGAACGTTTGTCATGAAAACTTATAAATCATAATTCTCTACAATTCGAAAGTTTACATGTGCCTTAATCGCTTCTCTCTCTCTCTCTCTCTCCTTCTCTCTCTATCCTTCTCTCTAATGACGAAAAGCAAACTTATCAATCAATAATTGGCAGAATTCCCATAGCGAATCGCATCGATCGAGCATGCAACAACGGCGTCGATATCTGAAGAGTTTCGTTCTGAATTTCTATTTTATTTCTTGTTCCTTAAAAGATAGTTGCTAGGAAGTTTCTCTTACCAAATACCACAATCCCTCTTCTCTCTGTATACCACCTACGTATCCTTCTCCTTTTCCCTTTCTCTCTCTTTCTCTCTCTCTCTCTCTCTCTCTCTCTCTCTCTCTCTCTCTCTTTCTATCGTTTTCTTCTCCCATTACTCGGACTCAGTAGTATCTAATATCGAGTTTGCTTCTACGGAACGATTTTTGATATCAAATAAGCGAGCTCTATGAGAAACGCTTGATTAATTACTAAAAATAGAAAAGGGAATATATTCTGAAAATAATTTTACGATTCGAACGGTTCGATTTACCTTTCATTTTATTTCACTTTGAATAATTTATTATCAAATTATATTTGTCTAACCGAAAATACTTTAAATGAAATAATATCGTTATCTCTCTTCCTCTCGAACTAGATTAGTTGTTTCGTGTTTGTACGTCGCGAGATAAACGATTCTTTTCTTCGGTCTTACAAAACGATCCAACGAGACTACAACGAAGATCATCTTCCTTCTCTTCACTTTTCTTTCATAAAATACGACGCGATATCTTCGAAATACTCTTTCCTTTGGCTCGCCTTCTCTCTCTCTCTCTCTCTCTCAATCCCTCTCTCTCTCTCTCTCTCTCTCTCTCTCTCTCTCTCTCTCTCTCTCTCTCTCTCTCTCTCTACTTGTTCGGCCATCATCGTTTATTCGAAGCGTCTATTTACGCGCGAAACCTTCAAAGCCACTTTCACGAGATAACTCCGGTTCGTTCGAGCAAGATAACGTCGGTGGTCTTCCAACGGCGAACTACCAACACTTCTACTCTATAGTAGCTTCGAGAAAGATCGAGCGAAATGACCAAGAAGGTGTCTGCTGTCTGCTCCTCGACACGAACTTAGACCGAAAAGCAAAAAGCAAAGGAGAGAGAGAGAGAGAGAGAGAGAGAGAGAGAGAGAGAGAGAGAGAGATAAAAAAGGTAAAAAAAACGCAAAAGTATTCCACATTTTGTTACTACCAGCCTCATATTTCTACTAAGATTTTTCTTCGCAAAAGAAAGAAGAAATAGAAAAAGAAAAAGATTATATGCGAGGAAGAATCGATTTATGTTTACGGTAAATAGAAATTTTGTTAAAACGTAGAGGAAAAGAAAACTTTGTTATTAGAAGAAAACATGCCTACTGGTTAATCGTTTTCGATGATTAAGGACATTTTGTTTAATCATGTCATTTTCCCTATACTACATGTTTCGATTTCGATGTTGCACATGTAAGTTATATGTAAGTATATATATATATATATATGTATATATACACCAAAGCTTTGATACGGGTAGGGTATTTTCTTCCTTGTCTTTTTTCCTTTTTTACTTCTTTCTTTCTTCTGTGACGGATGAAAGATCAAATACGGTAAAACGACGACAATGAAAGAGCGTACTGAATTAGGGAGTTCGAGAATTGAAAGTAGTGGGATATATATATATATAGGAGGAACGCTCCAAATTTCTTCAAGAACGTAAAGGAAAGACTCGAGAGATGAGACGAGGACCACTCCATATTCCGTTGGTACGTGAATTTCGATGTTACTAAGGATTAGAATGAAAGTAGGAAGAATGCTTGGCCGACATGATGTTTAGTTGAGCGCGTCAAAATGAATATCTGCCGATGAAGTTACATAAATTTATGAGCGATTTGTTTGTCCATTCAACTAGGGAAGCACTAAATAACATTTCGCGAGAAAGAGAAGAGATAATTACAGACGAAAGATGATCGATTCGAAAAAGCTTGCGTATATCACATATTACTTCACGACGTGTGTAGTAATGTTAAAGATCTCATAAACGTTGAAACTTCTTTCTTTATTTTCTTTTCATGTTTTTTCTAAGACTCGCGAAGACAATTTTTCGTGATTTATGTTCGTCGAATAAAAACTGTTAAACGGAATTTATGGGTTCCGTATTATTCCTTACGAACTTTTTCACTATTGCATGGCCAATACGAATAGAGAAATTAGAAAATTCATTCTATGTTTATAAAAGCAAAATATTTGAGCAATTTAATACGTATCTAGTGAAAAGTCAATATTTTTATATGAACGATCGATATTTATCAAATTAACATACACTGATTTAAGAAAAAATGTTTGATACCGATTGCACCCTCGCGAATGTAACAAACTGAATTAGTTGATAGAATTTACATAATAATTTGTAACGTTAGTAAAATAAGGATATCAAAATGTAATAAAATATTTAGCCAATTATCACGGCTATGCATACATTAACACATCACACATACGCTTGTATGTGTGTGTATTTATGCATATATATATATATATATATATATATATATATATATACATATATATATATATATATATGTGTGTGTGTGTGTGTGTGTGTGTGTATATAATTAACCGGACTAGATATTAATTAGCAAAATGACGGGAAAAAGTAAACCGAATTAAAATATTCAGGCAAATTAGCGATAATCTATTACTTTCTTGCCTTATAAAAGTTCTCATTGAAACATCTGATAATTTTACTTCATTGTATTTACTTGAATTTGAAAGAAAAAGAAAGAAAATATATATATTGGAAATAAATATTAACGCGCGAGTATAAATATTCTATAGAAAATCTTCTGATGTCCGATCCAAAAAAATACAAATATTTATTCTCTCTTACAAAATTGTATTTTCATTCTCTCTCTCTCTCTCTCTCTCTCTCTCTCTCTCTCTCTCTCTCTCTCTCTCTCTCTCTCTCTCTCTCTCTCTGTCTGCCTCTTTTTCTATAGGAATACATCTATAGGAAAACATTAAGTAGTTGTAATTCCCTTCGAAGCACCGAAGCTTTCGATGAATCGTCAATGGAGTCTAAACGAAGGAAAGCATCAACGGAGAAGTATCGAAAGGCGTGGCAGGTTCGGTGGAAAGCTCGGTTGAGAAGGCTTCGAGCGACGGCTGTGGTGACGGCGAATATTCCTAGTTTATATTCTGTATGTGTTTCTCAGTCGTGAAGGTAAATACCTAGAGGGTGTGTAACACCCCGCGTGGAATGAGAGAGAAAGAGATGGAAAGGTAGATAGATAGAATGTTACACTACGCAAAATGCGAACACCTCCATTATGTTTGTATGTATTATGTGTGTGAGTGTGTATGTACCACATTCGCTTTCTATCAAACAGTTCAATACAAGCATCATTCTCCAGGCCTTCGCTCAAGTTGTTCAACGGAAATCGTCAATTACTCGCATAATTAGATCTTGAAAATCTCGTTTGTATTTGTCTCTCGCAATCGTAATCACAAGACTTTTCTTCGGGAATTTTTGTCGATCCTTAGCACATATATTTTTTGTAAAAATATTTCCCCTAAAATTCGATAAAATAGAAAGAGAGAAAGAGAGAGAGAGAGAGAGAGAGAGAGAGAAAGGAAAAAAGTAAAGAAAAAAAAAAGAAAATAAACGACGGAAAGTCGACATTTACATCGCAATGCTTTCAAAATTAATCAAGCGGAGTTTTAATCGTACCTTATATACCACTGAAGCAGAAAACAGTGATCCTTGTACAGTTTCTCTCTCTCTCTCTCTCTGCCTCCTTCTCTCCTTCTTTCTTTCTCCTCCTCTCGAAGGGTGGCACGTACGAGTAAAGTGCAACGTGTGCACCCTGTGCCTTTCCGCCGAACGATATCGGAATCGACACACGCGGATGTTGTGCCGAGAAGATTTCGAAAGTGCAAATAACGGATATACAGTTGGATGGAGAGTTGGAAGGTCCTGTGCTCTTACGTATACCTATATACGTAACGTCGAATAAAAAGGTTAGAAAAAGGAAAGAAAACAAAAGAGAAATAAATAGAAAAAAAGAAAGAAAGAAAGAAAGACAGACAGAAAAAGTGTAGGTACGGTCGTTAATAGTAATCATGATTTTACGAATCTAACTCTAACGATAGAAGAAAGACGAGGGAGAGTGAACCGAGGTTCGAAGGAATGCTCGATAGGGTGTAGCAAAAGGGGTGTGAGCTAGAAAAGAGAACTCCTGGAACGGTCGTGCAACGGTAATCCATCACACCGCTGTCTATGCCAGTTCCGTAGCAGCCGCCCGGGGCTAAACCAATCCATGCATTTCATTCCGGTGACTTCACTCGAACCCGCCATTTTTCATCGGCATGCGCCACGGCTGCATCATCATTTTCTGATAGGAGAAGAGGCGGCGTTCGTATAAACGCCTATCGCGTCGAGACGAACCGGCACCTCCTCGGGCGACTCGAGGAAATCGCGCTGAAATACGAAGTCTCCCTTTCTCTCTCTCTCTGTTCTTTCTTTTGTTTCTTTTTTTTCTCTCTCTCTCTCTTTCTATATATATATATATACATATATATATATATATATATATATATATATATATATATATATGTATATATATATGTATGTATGTATATATGTATGTATGTATATATGTATGTATATATGTATGTATGTATATATGTATGTATGTATATATGTATGTATTTATATATGTATGTATGTATATATGTATGTATTTATATATGTATGTATTTATATATGTATGTATGTATATATGTATGTATGTATATATGTATGTATGTATGTATGTATGTATGTATGTAGGTATGTATGTAGGTATGTATGTATGTATGTATGTATGTATGTAGGTATGTATGTATACCTGTCCTTGTCTGTTTCACATCGGTACGTTTTCCCATATTCTCGCCGATATGATCCAAAAAAGTTACATGAAAGAGCAGCTGAAAACAGAATGTATCTCCATCCACCATGATGATTCTCTTTATCGATGAAACTATCCTGAAAATCGTACTTGATAATAGGAAAGATCTTCCGATATTTCGTAACATTCTAAGCATATTCTTCGATATATCTTTTTGTTCTTTTCTCTCTCTCTCTCTCTCTCTCTTTCTCTTTCCTTTGTTTCCTTCGAAAAATTGTATTTAAATCGCTTTCATTCGTTGATTTCTAGTGGCGGTTTACCAATATCAAGTGATAAGAACAAAACATCTTAGTATAACACTCGAGCCAACTTATGAAAATAATAATAGATTGTATATATGTATAATAATAGATGTGTATACGTAGTATATTACGTAGTTACAACTATTATTAGAAACATGACAATTTATCTAATAAGACGTCGAGAGTGTTTTCATTTAGATCAATACTGATTTAATAAACCAATCGTTTAAAACAGTTCAAATACATCGTAGGTCTTGTTTCCTTTACGATTTTTATTAAATTTGCAATAAATTATTTTTATAAAATTTATTGGTCCATTGTTCTGTTGTTGTATTGTCGTTTTCAGTGCAATAAAATTGCAATATCTTCGATATTTCTATACGAGTTTTATGCACTACTATGCGAAAAGAGCAACAACCGAGTGTATGAAATGTCCAGACGACGTTGTTGGAGTCCCTTTGATTCTGTTAGAACCGCCGACTTTTCGGTATTTTCGTTTCGTCGTTTCAACTTGGTTATATAAAAATCCAATGAAAATAAAGGAGGAAGAAAAAGAAAAAAAAAGAAAACTAAAGAAAAACCAAAGAAGAAATGAAACTCAAAGCAGACTGGCGAGGATGAAACGCGCTTGGATGATCGCCGTCAACGTCGTTTTGACGAATCCGGTAATTAAATTCGAATCTAGGGAAACGAACCGAGCTGAGAAAGAAAGAAAGAGAGAGAGAGAGAGAAAGAGAGAGAAAGAAAGAAAGGGAAAGAGAGAGAGAGAGGTGAAGGCAAACGAGCGTAGAGAAACGGCCGTGTTCCGCTCGCGTTTTTCCGCTAGCATTGGCAGTGAACTCTAATCGTGGTAGACGATGAAAGAGAACGTAGAGACGTCTCGACATTCTTCCTCTTTTCCCCCTCCCTTTAACTCGAAACGCTTAACGTCATACTACCTACCGTCGTGTGAAATGCTACCGCGTCAAGGGCTCAATTAACGAGCGATAACGAACGCTCGAGAGTAAATACGTCGTCGGAGGACCCACTACCTAGATCCCGGTCTCCTCTATGAATTTCCTAACTCTTTCTCTCTCTCTCCCTCACTTTCTCTCCCTCTCTCTCTCTCTCTCTCTCTCTCTTTCTTTCTTTTTTTATCTCTTTCTCTCAACTTGCTGTTTTCCAAAACACGTTGCATGCCAGATTAATTATTTCACCAACTCTAAGAATTTTTTTGTCTGTCCTATTTCGTTCTCTTTCATTCCTTGTTTCTGTCTCTCCCTCTCTCTCTTCTCCCCCCGCTGTGAAAAATTCTCAATTTATTCTACATCTGATAATTATTTATTTCCCTGCGGAAGCGCGATACGCACCGACGTGAATTCCGTTTTACATAATGGAATTAATTGGCACGCGTGAGTTTACCGCCTGATACGAACAAATGAATGAATCGTTATTATTAATTACTTAATAATCCCCTCTCCCCACCTCCACCGAATATTCTAAACAAGATTATATATGCATGGGTTTTGTTTGATTTTCGATAACGAACCGACATAGGATGGATGATGAATCCTATACCTTTCGTATGTTAAATCATATTAAAAGGCTTAATATCGTTTTAACGTATTCATGCAGAATAAAGTATCAATTACTAAATCGTTAAGGTATTATTATCGCGGGTTAACTCGCATTTTGTTTATTTATCGAAATGCAACGAAAAAAAAAGGAACTCGGAAATTGATCGTAATAATTTAACCTTTTATCCTCTTGTAGGACCATTTCGTCACTTTAATAATCAACATTTTAAGTCGATTTACTTCCTCAGAGGCTCTCGTCTTTCAAACGGTCTCCGCTAAAACAGTTTCTTAAGTACGTTTACAAGCTTCAAGCTGACCGGACAGGATCTACTCGCGCGATAATTTTATGTGACGAAAGCGGGGCTTACGTCCTTAAAGGAAGAGTCTAATCGTAAGCCGATTAGAAGCCAATGAGTTCTTTGGTCCATCGAAGTTGACCGGACGCCAAGTAGGTAAATTGATCAACGTCCATCTCACGTCCGTAAACGCATCATGGAACTTATGGCATGTTTCGAACGCTCTTCCTAAACAAAGCAACACAACAACAATTTCGAATATGGTCGATTAGAATAACTAAATAAATAAATAAGTAGAAGTATTAGTAAAAATTTTATTTCCTCGCATAATTGATTTTTAAAAAATGATAACGATGTGATAATGCTATCGTTATCGATAGTTATAAAAACAAAACGTGAACGAAAATCGTACGGATTTCATATTAGTAATATCGTTTTCGTACAAAAATTTATAGAAATTCGAGATCTTGAAAGATTCGTTCACGCGTGTCCTTTAAATATACTCGTTTTATTCTTTATGTCTATTCTTTTCTCTTCTTCTATCTCTAACGCGGTATCTCGAAGGCAAGCGTCTCAAAGAGTCGGACGGTAACAAGCGTCACAAAAAGGGTTTCCCTCCTAACGATTTGGATTCCAGTAAGCGCATCCTTGGCAAACGTGCGCATCCTTTTCTCTCATAACGCGAGAAAAAGAGAAACCGACGCTTTTTTCTCTAAGTACATCGGCGCATTGCACCATTGCTCTCTCTCTTTCTCTCTCTCTCTCTCTTTCTCTCTCTCTCTCTCTCTCTCTCTCTCTCTCTCTCTCTCTCTCTCTCTCACTTACATTTATTCTTCTTTTTCGGTTTCACCTACACCCAACGAATATTAAGCTTCGTCCCTTTTTCCTCTACTTTAAGAGAGGAAGAGAGAGAAAGCAGACTCTGCGTTTACCATTCGCAGTCCATGATAAATTGTGCATGGCGGAACATTTTAACGGCCTCGTTTCTTCCTGTATTTAAGTACTACGAAAAGATAGGGAAAAGGAAGGAAGGAAGGAAAAGAGAGTGAGAGAGAAAGAGAGAGAGAGAGAGAGAGAGAGAGAGAGAAATAGAAAGAGAAAGAGGAGAGAGAGAGAAATAGAAAGAGAAAGAGGAGAGAGAGAGAGAAAGAAAGAAATCAGGACGGCGGCTAAAGAAAAAAGACGTTGTAGGTAAAAGAACGTCTGGTAGTGGTCGCTTGGTCGGTCGGTTCGTTTTCGCCATGAATGAAAAAGAAAAAAACAAAGGTAAAAGAAGAAAAGAAGGCAGAGGAAAAAGAAAAAGGAAAAGAGCATCATTTGTCTCTCTTCATCGAAGCTGCACGCTTCGAGAAAGGGAGAAACGACTTGGAAGAAAGTGCCAAAAGGGCAACGCGTTCCTACCGTGCCATGATTCCTTTCGCAAGCTGAAAACGCCTGGTGAACCCGACTTCTACCCTTACCCCTCCCCTTTCTCTCTCTCTCTTGCATCGTTCACTATAGCAGCCACTTTACTAGCAACGCACACGTTTCCATCCCTTCGCGCGAGAGAAGCATTCGGGTGTACACACGCGAAGAGCTCTGGCAAACTCATTAGGAGCTGAAATAAATACGGAGCAGACGCCTTCTGGCTGCTCTGTTGCTGTTGGTGCTGGTGCTGGTACTGCTACTGCTACTGCTACTGCTGTTGGTGCAGATTGCACACTAGCAAGAGAAGCAACCAGCGTTAGGATGCAAAAGTTCTTCTTAATGAGAGGAAGAGAGAAATAGAAGGAGACACGTGGGACACGCAGAGAAGCGTAAGAGACGAAAAGAGAAGGGATGGAAAGAATCTCATAGTTTTTTATTGACTTCGTGTGATTTCTTTTTCTTTTTCTTTTTTTTGTCTAGTTGTCGTCCTCTTCGAACGCATCAACTTCGTTTCTACTCGTCCAACCGACTCTTCTTCACTTCGTTGTCCTTCGACTCTCAAGCGTTTTTCTACTCTTCTGTGTCTTTCCATCCGTATTTTTTCATTTCGTCTACTTTCTTTCTTTTTATCTTTCCTCAACCTGTTTTGCAAACTTTCGTGTTACGGACTGTAAGAATAAAAGGAAAAAGTATTTTCGGTAGAAAGTCCGGATAAGAAAATTTCGAGTGGCTCTTTGTCGTTTTATTCTCTTTCTTTTCTTTTTTTTATGTATACATACATACATATATACATACATACATACATACATACATACATACATACATACATACATACATACATACATACATACATACATACATACATACATACATACATACATACATACACACACACACACATACACACACACACACACACAAAATATATATATTTTTTTGTGTACATCCCGATAATACGGATATTCAAAAATATCTGTGAATCTTTCCAAGTATCACACGAAGAAAAAATTTAATTTATAATACATACTTGCAAATAATTTGATTTCAACGAATAAAGGAATCCTTAGGATTTTATTAAAATGCGAAACAATATTCTAATCTTAGACGTATAATATAAATTAAAATAGAAAAGGACTGAATTTTTCAAGACACCGAGAATCGCGCCTACGAGCCCAGCTCTACGACAGAATCTACGCGGATTAGCTCCCTCATCCGGCGACCTGCTTCAACAGTTACACTTTTCCACCCCTTTCTCTCCTTACTCTCTCTCTTTCTCTCTCTCTCTTTCCACTTTCCAGTACCAACCTCTCCACCTCTCTCCGAAGGTTTAGCCAACCTATTCCATGATCCGCTTTCGCCATTTCAATTTCGTTGTCCCCTCGTGTCGCTCCTCTTACGCCTTTTCCGCATCCTGAGAACGTCTACAGCTGCTTCTGTCTCTTTGCTAGAGAGAGGGTCCGTGCGTAGGATGTACTGTAAAAAGCACCACCGTGCTACCACCGTGCACTTTTCAGTTCTTCTTTCTCTCCTACGTTCCACTCAGTCCTTCCCACTACTACGTAAAGCGTCTCAAAGAGGAGGAGGAAGAAAAGGAGGAAGAGGAGGAGAAAGAGTAGGGGGAGAAAGAGGAGAGACAGGAGGAAAGAGGGAGAGAGAGAGAAAGAGAGAGAGGGTGGAGGAGATGCTCCTCCATCTTGGAAATAACTGAAATAACCTTCCTTCTCTTGGATAATCGCGCGACGATGGACTTGGCAGGACTACGAGGCGGTGGCGACACCGGCTACGGCAGTAATGCTGGAGGCAGTCAAAGGGATGAGGAAATCCACGATGGAATTTCCGAGGGATCGAAGGTCGTTATGAAGCGAAGGAGAGACATTGGCAGAGGAGACGTACCTCTCTAGTACGGATTTTACTTTCTTTTTATTCCTTTTTTCGTTCTTCTTCCTCTACCTCTTCTTCTTCTTCTTCTTCTTCTTCTTCTTCTTTTTCTTCTTCTTCTCATTATTTTTCTTTTTGTTATCTTTTTCTTTTCGGTGAAATAACTCGTGCGAGACGTTTCTGACTCTCTTCCCTACTTCTTCATCTTTATCTTCCACTTTCTCTCTCTTACACATTTCGTAATCTTTTATTTTTTTCTTCTTTCGTATCTCCTATTCCAATCAATAAATTAGTTTATCGTTAAATGAATAAATTCTTTCCGCTTTTCTTGATTGAAATCTATCAAAAATTTCTGATCAGAACGATTTGAATCTATCTATCTATCCATCGTCATCCTTTCATCTAATACGAAATTATCAACGAACTAAAAATCGTAAGAAATTCACGTCGTAATCTCGAAGAGAACGCGTTCTCAAACGAGATTTCATTTCCTTTTTTTTTTCCTTTTATTCTCACGTAGAAAGAATTTCATTCCTTTATTTTATCCAGCGGTTAAATTAAGTACCCGTATCACGCGACTGCAATACGATTCACGACGGAAGAAGAAGAAGAAAAAGAAGAGAAAAAAGGGTAAAAGATCGAGAAAGAGAAATAGAAAGAGAAATAGTAAGAGAAATGAAGAAAAGTCGTAAGCAGGGACAACAAACCGTGTTTAAAAGAGAGATCCACGTGACCGGACGGCATAACCTTCTTCTTGCCTGCTGAAAGTCGGCGAGTTGATGCAAGTACATCAAAAGTTCGCATTTACGCTCCTGGAATCCGCGTCATTGCTTCCGGAAGGAGACCGTAAAACCACCAGTAGGAATGCGCTACGCCCAGATGCAACCCAGATACTATTCTCTCCCTCTCTTTTTCCCATTTTCCTTCTCTCTCTTACTCTTTCTGTATATTTTCCTTCTTCACTCTTTCTTCTTCTTCTGGTTACCTAACGTTTGATGGCAGCAACGCAATGGAGAAACTTGGACGAAGGACATCGAGAAGCAATTTCGTCCTAGTATTCCTAGCGAAGATATTCTCCACAACAGAATAATCTTTCTCTAAAACTTTCTATCCTCTCAACCAACACCTCTCTTCCCCTTTTTCTTTCTTGTTCCTTTCATTGCACGGATTTCCACGGATGGTTATATCGAATAATGCTACGTACACTTGGTAGTGTTTGTCGACAAGTAAAAGCCCCGTTCTAGTTTCGAACTTGTGATTTCGTTCGTAATATGTCAACAATTTTCGAATTGTTCACGATGATTATTTTCTTTCCTGTTGATTTATTTCGTACCATTGTTTATCAGAAATATATATATATATATATATATATATATATATATATATATATATATATATATATATATCCGACGTAGGATATATCGTTATTAAGTTTGGACTTTTCATTCCGATGATGACGAGATGTTTCTACAAACGAGACAAAATAACACGAGGAATGAAGTAGAAATTTTAAGTGCACTTCACGATTTTACTACTGTGTTAACAAACTTTTTAACAACTTTCCGACATTTAACAACTTGTGTCGACACGTCTCTGGAACATCATGGATGCAAACGAGCAATCGGATGATCTTAAATTTTTCTTTATGATGTAAAAAAAATCATGTATAAAATAAGATAATCCAGTGTAGCAGTAGTTGGTCAATTTTTCTTTCTTCCTTTTCTTTTCTGTTTTTTTTTACAAAAGCCGCGCCCCCGCAATCGGATGTGGATTGATCAGCGCCCACAAGAAGAAGTGCGTAGCCATTCCTCAAACCAAAAAGGTTCCGTATTTCGACTCACAATTCGTATTCGAGGTATCCTCGATAGGATCTCCAATTATTCTCGAGGATTGAGAATTGAGTACGAGACTATCAATTATCTACCTGGCACGTGAACAATTGTCCATGAAAAATGATCCTTTTGTTCATTGTCTCTCTCTCTCTCTCTCTCTCTCTCTCTCTCTCTCTCTCTCTCTCTCTCTTTCTATCTCTCTTCCTGTCTGTCGTTCTTCTAGACAAGAAAGAGAAAGAGAGGAAGAACAGAATTCTTTATATATCTTTGAGAAAGATTGACCCATTTATTTGATCGCATATAAAACATTTCGCGTTATTTTCTATCCTATTTGTACGATCTCTTCCTTCTGTCACCGTTCACACGCGATATTATTAAACGAACGGACATATTGGTTTGAAATTTCTAAAAGGAAACGTTAAAGAATTTTGCCGGTCAATCTCCGTTCGATGCGTTTCAACAAAATCCATTTGTCTACGCGTATTAGGTGTCCGATTGATTTTCATGAAAGAATAAAAAAAAAAAAAGAAAAAGTAAAGAGAGAATCCGTGGATCGTCGAGGTTTCGTCTCGTTTGTCGAATAAAAAAAAAGAAATAGGAAAAAAAAGAAAAAAAATTGAAAGAGAAAAATAGCAGAGAAAACGTATCACAACGCGAAAGAGTGAAATCTTTTGGGAGGGAAATTCAGAGAACGGCACGCCTAAGCAAATCGAACGTTTGCGTTTCTTGTTTACAACCGCCAACCCCCACTACCCTGCCCCACCCTACGATACCCACCTATCTTCTCTGTCTCAACGTCGATTCCCATGACGTCGTCGATGTGGTCTACCAGCGAGAATACACTCTACCGATTTATCGAGGCGAATCCGTGAATTAGCATCTCTCTTCTCTCATATTTGCTCTCAGCGTTTACATCAGCTCGCGTTTCTATCCCAAAAGGGTGTGGGGTGGAAGGACGAAAGGGGTGAACGCGAACGGTAGGTAGACGTCGGCTGTCAAACGAAACACACACGGCACCAGCACGACGGTGCAGGTGAAATCGATACGTCGCGGTTATGCTTTTTCTTCCTTTTCTCTCGTTCTATCTTTTCTCTCTCACTCCCTCTCTCTCGTTCTTGTTCTCGCTCTCGTTCTCTCTCTCTCTCTCTCTATCTCTCTCTCTATCTCTCTCTCTTTCTCTCTCTCTCTCTCTCTCTCTCTCTCTCTCTTCTTTTTCCAACGTGAGCGACGTCAGCGGGCGTAGAATTTACCAGAGTATGAATTTTTCAACGAATAACACGTTTGCCTCTGGAAAATGTAATGATATATACAGGCTATCGGTTCGAGATATATTCGCGACACCGTGAAACTTTCAGAAGCGAGACGTCGAGATCTGATTTTCCTTCGTTTGTTGATCCGTGATTACGCATCGTCGCGTTCTTTCTAAATTTTCATTTCCCATTTGGATCTATTCTCGTGTTCTTTTTCAATCTCTCATATTTTTCATATTTCTCTGCTTTTTCCCTTTCGTATATCTTTAATTTATCACATTTGTCATCAAAAATAAAAAGAAAAGAAAAGGAAAGGAGAAAAACTTGCCAAACGATCTCGTATCACAAAATACCCTATTTGATTTTCAAGCATATTCATATCCTTGTATTTTTTATTAAACACAAGAAAGAATGTTGGCGAGCGAATTAGAGAATTGATAAAAATAGTTTGTAGGAAAATTGTTGTTTCTTTTCAAAGAGAAAAAAAGAATAAGAAGAACAAAAGAAAAGAAAAAAGATGAACAAAAAATAAAGAAAAAGAATGATATTTTGATCTTTTGAACGACCAAGTACGATCGGTATCGTCAAGGTAGAACCTGAAGTCGGTGAAGCTTAAAATGCGTTTAGCGTGACAAAGGGTTGATATCCGTTGAACGTTGTAGTATTGGCTCGCTCGAATGTCGCATCCGTGCCATGTCGTGTCGGGTCCTGAGCGTGTGCTCCCTCACGCTAAAGGGCGATACGTCGATCCTAGCAGGCGGTTTCACGACTCGTTAGTCCAAAAGGGCCGAGTTCGGGGTGCCTTGGTGTGTTACCATTGCCATCGATGGTGTTAGCCATAGTAGGCTGGAATTCGGAGTAAGGTCGAGACTCGTATCTCAAATTTGCATGTCTAGTTTGTATGTGTACACGTGGAATTTGTTACCGCCGCCATTGCCGCAGCCACTGCTGATTGCTGATTATTCACAGACGCTAATATATACAGCATGGCCACTGCCCTTCTTCTCTTTCCTCTTCTCTCTTTACTCTCTCTTTACTCTCTTTCTCTCTCTCTCTCTCTCTCTCTCTCTCTCTCTCTCTCTCTCGGTCTTTCTCTTTCTCTCTGATATCGAGTTTATCCCGCATACACGAACAAATTTCAAATAAGGAGGAAAATTACGAGAAAAAAAATTAAATGTTCGAATTTCAATATTCGAATACTCGAATGTTTCAATACCTAAGGGTAAAACGAGTAACGATTATTTATTAACATTCTCAATATTCTCGAAATTATCAAGAACCGATACATTGTATTGTAGTATCGTAGATTAACGATTAAATTTTATTGATTTATAAAATGATATTCTAAAATAAATGGAAAATTCTTCTCTCGTATAAACTTACAAATTGATCTCAAGTATCTAACCTCCACCACTCCCACCTTAATCCATAAAACTCTTCTTAACTATCATAAAAAAAAAAAAAAAAATAAAGATAAAGGAGTATTACGATGTAGACTTTGACCTTTTCATCTCAGTATTAGCAAGTTGCTGGCGAAATAAGGAAACGCATGCCTATCGTTCCTCGTCCGATCGAGAAATTGGAGTACGCTCAGACGTAAGACGATCCTTCGGGGAAGGAAGCCGTTCTGCGACATAGCATCCTCTTCGTTCGAGGACGCATTCGAAACTTTTCCTATGTGAGAAATTACGGTCGTTATCGATAATTAACACGAAACGGCCGTGCTGTGCTGGCATTGCGTAATCCTATATAACCGTAAAGGAGATACCGTCCCAACAATTATCGCTGCTTAGGACAATTAATAACAAGATTTCTCTTGATAATCTCGACCCACCTTCGTTTTCTCTGACTTCTTTTCAGCAACACTCTACATCCCTTTCTCCTAATCACCCTCTCCTCTCTCTCTCTCTCTCTCTCTCTCTCACTTCCGCTCCCTCTTTCTATTTCATCGTAATATTCGAAAAAGAGCTTTACAACGCCTTCCATTGTTCAACGTACCCAATTTAGGACAATTATTTACAGTCGGTGGGATTTATTTTCACCGTCAACCCCGTCTCGCGGTTTCGTTTTTACTCTCTCTTTATTTCTCTCCCTTTCTCTTTCCCTCTTCCCTCTCTCTCTTGTTCTCTATATCGCGACGATTTGTCGTGTCGCGGTCGAACACGAGGGTGAATCGTGCTCGTGACACGGAGAAGGAAGAGGAAAACCGGTACTCCCTTTTCTCGAAACTAGGCACCGTCTCTCCCTTTTCCGTGTACTCTGCACGCTCGTTAGCAACGACGCTGATAATAATTAGTCGCTTGCTTTGACTCGTCGAAAGAGAATGAACGGAGTCAACTTCGAGAGTGAGAAACGACGCACGATTTCTCTCTTAAGGTAGAACTAGTAGATGGTATCTCGTTTGCTTGTAATTCCTTTCTTTCGATCGTAAATTAACGTTAAGTTCTAATTGATTATTGCTGATATCTTATTTGGAATTAAATTCAAATCTCTCGTAACTAAAACGAGATCTTTTCTTTTCCTTTTGTTTTTTCTTTCGGATCGATGAACATTCTCATCATTTGAAATTCTTATCTCGCAACATATATCCGCAATTATTTTCCTTATTCCATTAATAAACATATCGTTTAATTATTCCATCGTATTATGCATGAAAATAGTCGAAAAAGTAAATCGTTATAATAAAATTTCTTTATCTGATCTCCATCTCAAGTTTTTCGTTCTCTCGGTGAAAGGACAGAAGTGTCTTTGAGAGAGAGAGAGAGAGAGAGAGAGAGAGAGAGAGAGAGAGAGAGAGAGAGAGAGAGAGAGAGAGAGAGAGAGATAGAGAGAGATAGAGAGAGAGAGAGAGAGAGAGAGAGAGAGAGAGAGAGAGAGAATTCACTTGGAAAGCTGCTCAAAGATAACGGGAAAGTCGAGAGGGGTATGGCAAGCTAGAAGACAGGCTGAAAGAAATCGGTAGAATTTACGAGAAATCCTCGAGATCCTGCGAAGATGGCCACCAACGACGTAGACGGCGGAGAAGCTTAATCGCACTTAACTCTTTTAGGGTGAAACACCCTTTGAACCAAACACACATAACTATGAGACTAAAAAAAAGAAATCGCACCACTACCACTACTCTCTTTCTCTCTTGTGCTAGAAACTCTTCAAGATAAGCTCGCGTTCTTGGTAATTGAACCACAGTTGTTTTAATCTCAACTGGACGTTAATAGTTCGTAACGGTGATCGTAACTATAACCGTAACAAGACTAGTCAAGAAGAGGTTAAGGAGTAGTAATTAAAATGAAAATGTGATAAAGTAAGTAGAAAACAGAGTAAACGTAGAACTTCAACGGATTTAATTATTTTCCCACGGTCTTTATAATTTAAATAAATTAATAAATTTTCGTTTACGTTTGGCGCTAATATGCGTTGTAATTATCTATAAACACATTTTCATCGTTTAAAATGAAACATGAGAAAGGCACGAATTCAATTGAATAATGTAATAATAGTGGAAGAATTTAGCGTGGCTTATCCAAAAAAAATAATCATTGAATCGTCTTAGAGACATAAATTAATTAAAAAAAAAGGAGAGAAAAGCTAAAGTGAAAGTATGCAAGAAGATAAAACAACAATCCATGTTTTTGTTATCCAAAACTGTTTGAATATGTTTTAAATGACAAGATAGGTAGATAGATAGAGAGATAGATAGATAGATAGATAGATAGAGAAAGAGAGAGAGAGAGAGAGAGAGAGAGAAAGAGAAAGAGAAAGAAAGATATATAGAGTGAATAACACATCGAACCGGCACAAAGGCCGCAACGTAGCGTGCAAAATGCGAGTATTAAGAACGATTCGTCAAACGCTTCCCTCGTTGTGGAGTCTCTCTGAATTTCTAGCTAACATTACGTGCATCTTTCATCCGCTTTATTCTTCCGGACGGCGGAAGGAAATAAAGGTGCAACGAACGCGAACGAAGCCGCATGAGTGGTAGCAAAATTGCCCTTCAGAAGATGCTCGCTAGACGTTGTCGGCGATGACGACGACGACAACGACGACAACAACGACAACAGCAAGGAGAAAGACATGCGAGGGGTTCAACTCCGCGAAGGACGAAAATGAGAGTGCCTGACGTCTCGAGCATCGACATAATCCAGATGAAACCTGTAGACAAAGAGAGTCGCAAGTTCTGTTCTCGAACGGATACACACGAAGGACTAGTCTTTTTCTTTTTACCCCATCCCTTTCACGCGAATAGAGTATACTCTTTTCAACTATTACTTTAAAATAAATCCTTCCAAGATACTTCTTGCACTTTGTTCGCAAATTTCACTGAGTGTTTTGGCTAAATAAAAAATCTACCGTCATTCATGAAATAACAGTAACAACAACAACAACAACAACAACAACAATAATAATAATAATAATAATAATAATAGTAGTAGTAATAACGTGCTTCTTATTATATTATTATATCATACTGATAAAATATTTTCTTTTCTATGTTGCAGGTGAGTAGCATTCGTATCTTTTGAAGGTTCCTCGAGATTCTAATCGTCATTTTCGTTCGGTATATATAACAAAAAGGGGAAAAAGGAGAGGAAAGGTAATCTCGTTGAAACTATCGCCGCAAATCCGACTGAAAAATGTATTCGAACGGGCTGCCTTGGTCCCATAAAGCCACGGTGTAAAGGGAGTTCATGCCGCAACGGACGTGTATACGAAATTATCGTGCAAACAGAGACGAAGGATACACGTACGAGTCTATAAATGTATCAGTCCATTCTATATGTGTAGAAGTCTTAGTCTATGCACGTATATGTACGTTCGTGAGCTTGCAAAGCCAAGCCAAGGTACGCGTTGTGAGTGCGTGTGAGAATGCCGAGAATATAGAGAACAGGGCAGAGGCAGCTCGACACATGCATTATTCAGCTCGGTCAACCCTAACTCACGCAAGACGCATCCTCATCTACCCTCGTATACCTCTAGGATACACTAGACTAGCTACTACTCGATACACGTGAGAGCATCGATGTGTGAGTGTGCTAACGAGGAGGTGTATTCGTGCGAATATCTACGTGTACCTTCCTGAGAGTTTGTAAGCTCTCTCTCTCTCTCTCTCTCTCTCTCTCTCTCTCTCTCTCTCTCTCTCTCTCTCTCTCTCTTTCAGGTGAATGCGTATGTATGTGTGCGTGTATGAAGCTGAGTCTAGGCATCGCTGCACAGCCAATTCCCTGTCGCGACATCCCAATAGAGTTTACCGTCCGGTGATTTGTGCTCGACAATCAGAAACTGTTTTGTTAAGAAGCCTTGTATTTTCTTCCTTCTTGATTTCCTTTTCTCTCTCTTTCTCTTGTGTTTTCTTTTTCTTCTTCTTCTTCTCTTCTCTTCTCTCCTCTTCTCTTCTTTCTATTCAATCTTCCTTATAGAAAATTAGTTAGAAGCTATTCTATGAAGAATATCTAACGAAATTAAAGGTATAACGTAATTTCTCCGATCACCGTCATAGAAGTGGTTGGAAAATTTTTAACTCGCAAGCTCTCGATGCACGCAAGGGCTACAAACCATCGTAGTTAATAGGTTTTACGCAGGACGATATGTACACTTAATGAAATATCGAACCGCCAATCGTGTTAAAACGTTGGTCCACGTAATGCAACTGTAATTAACGTTATAAACTCGCTCTCTTTGAAATGCGCTCTCAAAATAGCCAGCAGAAAGCTTCGTGGTAGCTTTTTGGGGGAGGCGGGGATGTGAATGACGGGGGGTGGGCGGGATGACGAGAAGGAGGACATAGAGGAAGAGTGAATTCCGTAATGAAAGAAAAATAAATGATACGCCTTTTTCGTAACATTGCACTAACGTTTCAGGACCGTTCTCGTTCGAGAGGAAAAATCAAGGAAAAGTACGTTTTTCAGGGTAGGTTAAGTTCGAGAAGTGCTTTGCAAGTCTTGGACCGATTCGAAGGTGGTCAGGCGAAACGAAATGGGTATTTGGTATTCCGACGAAGTAGCCTCAAAACCTCTTTCCACTCTCTTCCGCTCGTCGCGCACGCACGCCAACTATCTTCCGTTAGCTCGAATCCGTTTTTTTCTTCTTCCTCTTCTACTTTTCTCTCCTTCCGTGTTCCTCTCGAATGCTTGCGCCTCTTTCGTTTTTCCAAGACGTCCGAATATTTGCTACAGCTACTGAAAACGAGAGGTACGGTTCTTAACCAGAGGTCATTATATCTTAACCGTAAAGCATAACGTGGAGGATGGCACTGTAGGACGGGAGAGGGGAAGCTCTAGACATTCATTTGTAATAATCACAAACGTAGAGATCGAGTAGATTAAATTCATTGAAATCACGTTCATTTTTGACACCAATTTAAACATCCTATCGTAGTTTAACTCGTTTCGACCGTTTGCGCAATATTCCGTCAATTTTTTAGTTTTTCGAACGTTCGCCATTTTTAAGCCAATCGCCGAATCGAAACAAAATCGCTCGTGTGTGTAAATTCTCGTTGTTTTATTTTTAGTATAATTTTAAATTCCATACGGCCAATCGTTTAAACGCTAGAATAGACACACAAACACATATGGAATCTGCACAAGTAGATTCTGAAGTGAAACGTAAAGATTTAAATAAAAAAAAAGACGCAAATTTCTCTCGCCGTTCTTAGTTTTTAATTAGCTTGTCTTTAGTTATTTTCAAAGGCAGGTCCCCTTAGTGAGTTAGCAAATAGGATGGGTCCTTCTAACGAAGGAAAAAGAAGGCGCAGCAGAGTGCTGCGCTTGATTCAAGTTGCGGTAAACATTCGAGTTGGACAAAGTTTCGACGCGTCTTCTCTCTCTCTCTCTTTCTCCCTCCCTCCCTCATTCCGTCTATTTTTACTTTCTTAAGTAGAGTAGAATCGTGCTTGTTTCTGTCTTTTCCATTCTTCTCTCTCTCTCTCTCTCTCTCTCTCTCTCTCTCTCTCTCTCTTTCTCACACACTCTCTCTCGTTCTCTCTTTCTCTCTCGTTCGATCTTCCTTTCGCTGCGCAAGTTCGCGAAAAGCATTCGATTTGGTCGCAGGTGGATAGAGGCGGATAGCAAATCCGCATCAAACGAATCGATTGCAGAAAACTTGTCGAGAGCCTCGACGAAATCCTCCTTCTTCCAACTCCCTCCTTATTTCTTCCCCAACCTCTTCTTCCTCTCTTTCTGTCATTTCGATTCCTTCTCTTCTTCTTTCCAAGTTTTTCATCTTCTTTTTCTTCTTCTTTTTCTGCTTTTTCTGATTCCTGTTTTCTTCTCTCTCTCTCTCTCTCTCTCTCTCTCTCTCTCTTTGTTTTTCTCTCTTACTTTCTGGCTCGATCGTTTCGCTTTTATTTCAGGACGTTATCCTCGCCATTCTTGCCTTCGGAGGATGCAATATAGGACATGATACAAGACAGAAAGACTATCGAAAAAGAGAGAATGGGGGAGGGGGCAGAGAGAGAGAGAGAGAGAGAGAGGGAGGGAGAAGATTCAAAAGGCCCAAGAAGGGCTGGTTCGACTACCTCCCCCTGCGAGTTCAATCTCCTTCTACTTCGACGTAGGATATCCAAGTTCTGTGAGGAAACTATTCCTAGAGAGATGAAGGAGGATAGATATATAGTGGATCGTTTGTGGAAGGAGATGTCCTTATTGTCGTGTCTCTGAATCGGTGCAAAGTGCATCGACGTTCGAATCCTCTAACGAATTCTACGATTTCCATTCTACGATCGAGTCTTCATTTAAGAGCTTGCTTATGGAATTCAGAAAACGTGAAGGAATTTGTTTAACCCGTTGAAAGGGTAACGCATAATTGTGGTTGGGCGAGAGAACAAAGTGAAAGAGAGAGCGAGAGAGAGAGAGAGAGAGAGAGAGAGAGAGAGAGAAAGAGAGTGTGAGAGAGGGAGAGAGGGGGAGAGAGAGAAAGGGAGAAAGATGTTCATCCAACGTGAATGCTTTTTATTTCGCCGCCACCGGCTGGCCGGATCGTGTTTCATCGTTTTCTCCTCTTGCAAATCCGATATCCAAAGCTATATTGGTGTGCAAATTGCAATTGATCGTCGAGTCGAGCCTCCTCCTCCTCTAACACCCCCTCCGTACCACCACCTCCTCTTCCTCCTCTTACTCCTCCACCACCTACACGTAAACCTCCACCTCCAACTTTGCCGCAGTATTTTTCCGCAAACAATATTTCCATGAAAATTGTCCATATTCATTCGGATTGCGTTTCCTTCTAATAGCATTACTATGTTATCCCCTATGTTATTCCATAAATTTAACGTGCATGAATTCCATTCGGCCAGACAAAATTGCAATTTACTACCAATTGTAGAGGGAACAAACGCGCTACGACTTCTTATTCCTTTTGCCCATCCTTAATCTTCTTTCAACGCGTTTCTAGCCTTTTTCTTCTTTCCTCTTTTCTTTATTTTTCTTTTTTTTGAAATTTATTCATCTATTTTATGTGAAACAATCAAGAAATCTTTATGTTACGTTTTTTCTCTTTTTTTTTTTAAAAACGTACTAACCAATCATAATAATTTGAAATCTACAGTGGATCGTAATATTCCCTGCGCTGGAAATTCGATGGATTTTACATTTAAAAAACGAAAGGGAATAGCTTGAGAAATGTACGTTGGTATCCATTTTTTACGAGGCCAACGGCAAACCGTTCAGCTTTCGTTTTGTTTGCGCATTCAACAAAATAACGCGAGATCGAATGGAAAGCGAGAGGGATCCGAATAAATTTTATTCACTGGTGGGGATCCGATCTCGACGACCTAATCAAACGATAACCATGGAAGTTTT
This sequence comes from Dolichovespula saxonica, assembly GCA_911387935.1. Lineage (NCBI taxonomy): Eukaryota > Metazoa > Arthropoda > Insecta > Hymenoptera > Vespidae > Dolichovespula > Dolichovespula saxonica. The sequence continues at coordinate 11,982,755 of OU426994.1, read as the reverse complement.
TACTTTCACGCCTTTATTGCGTATCATGACGGAGGAAAGGAATGTCGCGAAAGAAATATAATAATATACGGCAGGATGGAGCGGTTGCTCGTCGTTACTGGATGAAAGTCGGTAAAGTTACTCACGCACGTGTCTCTGGCATCTTTATTTCATGTTCTACTGGCTAGTGATGTAACGAGTTTTCAAGATATAACGATAAAATTTAAAAATATAATTGATCGTTAAATACTAAATGAACATATATACATCTATATGTGTATATATATGTATATATATATATATATATATATATATATATATATATATATATATATATATATATATAAAAGTTCAAAGAATTTTGAAAGCTTAAGAAATGATTTGATTCGAACAAATGTTGTATCCATATATCAATTGATCTTGTTATCAAACATAAAGATATAAATCATTATTACATCGATTAATCCTCTTAGCAAATATATAAGTTTACGATAGATTACGCTGCTATAACACCTCGCATGTTGTTATTATTATTATTATTATTATTATAATTATTATTATTAAGCTTGGAAAATATTTATAGTAAAGAGAGAGAGAGAGAGAGAGAGAGAGAGGGAGGGAAGGAGGAACAGAGCGTTTTCTAGATGTTCTCGATTAAAATTTTGGATGGAAGGTGTAGATCGTCTTCTTCCAAAGAAAGGGAAAATCGAAGAAAAATATTTTGCGTATCTTTCGAACGAAATTCGGTCTATGATCGTCGCATAAACGTGCGGTTTCGAAGCGAAACCATTCGACACGTCATCGATAACATTCTAACATCCCCCGAATCGAGAAAGGTGAATACATCGGAGGTACGAAATACTGCTCGAAAAACGAAACACACTGACGTAGGCAAACTCTCACACGCATGCGTATGTTCCGAACGTTTTTCAGACCAGAGCCATCCATCTTATACACGCGACTCCAAAGAGGTTTTATTCCGTTTCACCTCCTCTCCATTTCTCTCTCTCTCTCTCTCTCTCATCCTTTCTCACCGTCTTTCGCTATACTCCTCCCATGAATAATCTTCCTTCCGCGATAGCACTCACCTTCCAACTGATTGTGAGTGAAAGAGAGAGAAAGGAGAGAGAGAGCGATAGATGTCTCGTTCCATTTACTATTTCTTCCTACCTTTCCTTCGAGATCATCCGAGACACTTTAAATCTTCGACACCTTCCACGTGGGTTCACTTCGATGTCTACTTATTGCTTTCCTGAAAATCTTCGTGGTTGTACTACGTAAGATAGATTTTATCGTTATCAAACAAATTACTTTGTTTGTGCAACAACTTTTCTATTTTTATTTTTTATTATTGGAGAAATATCAGAAAGTGGGTATACATAAAAGGGAAGGATAACGAACAGAGTCCTGGAACGGAAACATGGTACAATTAAACGGATGTTACTTCGTACGCTTGTGGATTACAGCTTGGAGCTTTTTATAGCAAAAAAAAAAAAAAAAAGAAAATACAAAAATAAATAACTAACAACAAAGACAAGAAGAGTCAACGTTCGATTAATAAATTCCAAGCTCTCCCGGATAGCGGCTAGCTCTTGAAAACGACTCGTTACAAAAATATAAGTCGCATTCATTGTGTGTGTGACCCTCTCTTTCTCTCTCTTTCTCTCTCTCTCTCTCTTTTTTTCTCCCAATTCTTCTCTCTCACTATCTCTCTCTCTCTCTCTCTCTCTCTCTCTCTCTCTCTCTCTCTCTCTCTCTCTTTCTCTTTCTCTTACTTGCATTTACATATTTGTAGATAAGCTTTATTTAAATTCGAGAGCGATTCGAAAGGACGATAGTATAATAGTATCCACTGATGCATATGTAAATTGAAATCAAACTACTTCTCTTGGACTGCTTTCAAAGAACTCTCGAGTCTCGGTCGCTTGGCTAACAGTGCCGATTGTAGAAAGAACGATGACGTTCTAAAAGATTTCTTTTGGACCGTGACGCTCTGCGATCCTCTAAGAGCATCCGGAAGAAACAATACGATACAGATAATGGGAGAAGAAACATCAAGTTGTAGAAAATAAGCGGTAATTAAGACGAGCCACTCGAAGAGCAATCTTATCCTTCTTAAGAATCGAAATTACGATAAGGAATCAAAATAAGAAGTCGAAGGGATCGTCAAATCGGTTGTTTTCCTTTTTTTTCTACAAACAACCAGATTTACGATTAGTTTTTTAATTCAAAATTCAATCCATTTCCTTCCTCGTTATTTCTACTCGTGTTCGTTCTGTTTGTCTCGTATATCATCTTTCTCTTCCTCTTCCTCTCTCTCTCTTTCTCTCTCTGTTTCTCCTCCTGTTTCTCTTTCTCTTTTTCTATGGAAGAACTCGTATTATACTCACTACCTATACGTAGTATTCTCCTCGTCAATCGTATTTTTCGACCTTTGACTCTATTCGATGCTCTCTAAGATAGATAGAGGAAAAAAAAAAAAGAAAAATGAAGAAGAAATACTACATGTAGAAGTTGAATCATCGAATCCACCGATTTTCTTCCTTCGTCTTCGAAGAAGCGAAGAACTAGGTTTATCTCCTCTCCTATCCGTACTACCCCCTCTACATACTATTCTTCTCTCGGCTGCATTTGTCCCTTATTAGATATTCCATTTTATTGAACCTACTCCTCGCTGTCTTCCTTCCTTCCTTCCTTCCTTCCTTTCTGCCTGCCTGCCTGCCTGCCTACCTCTCTGGCTGCCTGGCGTCTTTTTCTCACATCCCCCTGCCTTGACTACACCATACTAGAACACGATACCCCCACCACTTACCATTTCCTATTCCGTTTTCTTCCACCCACTTATACACATGCGCATGTCAGAATATACGTACATATACTTTTCTACATCACTACCACGCTGTCCTTTTTGCCAAACGCGTTTCTCGTCCACGACATCGTTTTACTCCGCGTCTCGAATTTCAAACGTTATTATTCACCCTTCCGCGAAACCCTTCACGGATTTTAGATCTTCCTTGTCGAGCCGTTTCCGGTTTGATGCACGCCTGGAAGCTATTCTTCCTTCCACCTTCTCTCTCTCTCTCTCTCTCTCTCTCTCTCTCTCTCTCTCGTTCTCTCTTTTTCTTTCTCTTTTCCTTTCATTGCTTGATACTCTTGGTTGCTTCGAACTACACGTCGATCTCCGTTTTTCTTCTTCTTCTTCTTCTCTTCCTCTTCTATGACTGGATGAGCATACGCAGAAAGAAATTTGTAACTTTAATCGGGATCAAAAGAGTATTTCGAAAGGCGAACTAACGTTTTGATCTAATATAATCATATTTATGACATTATAGTCTCAATTCATGTGACAGATTTATGAGCTCATTGGAAATGTATCATAAAATATAAGGTTCTCTCTTTTCTGTCACGTTACCAATTATGATAAAAATAACTAACAAGGAACGTTGTGTAATATTTTTAAAACAATTGTCTTTAAGATGAGCTTTATCAGAAATTTTTTACCTTACATAATTCACATTCATTATATCTTCATACATGCATAGTCATGATATTTGATTAGCATTCATATTAAATTTTTTCGTACTGATCAAATTACTATCGTCACTGATAAAATTTAAGAAAGTTTCATTATTAAAATTATTTTCTAATCAAATTCTATATATAACTACATATCATTGTTCAATTTCTTCTAAATGTAAATCCCTTCAATACTTTGTTAATGTAATTTCGTACTCTATTTCTAATAAAAAGATTTTATCTGTTGATTGAAAATCTAGTTAGACCAGTGTCAAAAGTCTCTCTCTCTCTCTCTCTCTCTCTCTCTCTCTCTCTTTTTCTCTTTATTTGCATTTAAATTCAAATTTTATGTCTCCCACTCAGAAATATTTACGTCACACTTTTATAACATTAATATTACTCTACAAAGTAGGAAGTCTCACGTCCATAAAAATTCTTTTTTCCGAATCGTAAATTTATGCAAAAGACATGCTTATCGAGCCAAATTTTGAAAGAAAGCGAGAGAGAGAGAGAGAGAGAGAGAGAGAGAGAAAGAAATGGCAATCCACTACGAAAAAAAGAAAAAGATAAACGTTCCCGAAAGTAATCGCTAACGCTAGTGGGGTAGGTACGATGATGAGGATGAGAAGGTGGTAAGAAAGAGGGTGGGACGTGAAGGTTACTACACCGTGGCACGTGTAACGAGTCGATCTCTCCATTTTCATTGGGGGGAAAGTAATTCGCGTTCGTGAAATAACGAGGACGAAGGAACGTGCAGCCGGTGAAAAGTGGGTAATCTTCGTCCCGCCGTTCCATCAAGTCGCTTTTTTCCTTTCTCTCTCTGTCTTTCTCTCTCTCTCTCTCTCTCTCTCTCTCCCTCTCTCCCTCTCTCTCTTTTCACTCTTTCTATCTCTTCCCTACCTAGTCTAAGAATGCTCACACGAGTTCACATTTATAAGAATATATACATGTACACCCACGCGCGCGCACACACACACACATCTGTATGGACGTGCAAGCATACGAATATAAATACACATAAACGAATATGCCAGTATATAGACACATACATAAAGAGATATTTGAGAAGGTATATAACGTAAAAGGAATGGACGAACGTTCGTAATAATATCTGCTCGTCCAGGTCCGAGCGCACCCTTTCGTCCTTCGTCCTTCATTCTTCCTCTGATCCGAGCAATCATCGTTTCGGCGCCAGCCTCCTCGAACGACCTGCTTCCTACATTTTTCCTCTTCCCCAATCGCGCTCCGACATCTCTACTCGCGCGTTTACAACCTACTTGGACACGACACTTCTCTCTTTCTCTCTTCCACTCTCTTTTTATCGCTAGAATCCTCACCTTCAACGGTCTTCCTTCTCGCTCTCATGCAAACGATTATGTCAGTCGAAGTTAAGTCCACGTTTGTTTATCTGATCCCACGTTATAACAACGCACAAACGAGATTGGCTACCGTGCACTGCCTTTGGCAATATTTCTCGTACGCTTGTAAAAAGGAGAGGGGAAAAAGAGAAAGAGAGAGTCAGATAGATGTAAAGTATGATAGTGAATAAAGAGGAATGGTGAGAAAAGAGATGTGACCACCATATGTTGCTCGCTCGCCCAAGGCGAGGATTCTTTAGTTAGATGAATGGACCAACTGAATTACGCCAACCAATTAAGGATTATGCTCGTCGTTCTCCGTGCAGCCAGTCTTCGAAGTTTGTGCGACGTTTGAACGGTTAACAGCGAAGCTATCAGTTGACGAAGTGAAACTTTCTTCGCGACTCTTCATCTACCCAGAATCTGAGGGCTTTATTGAAATTTCGTCGTTCCGTTAATTTCGGAAATAGGATGACCCCTTTCGTTCCTTCTTAATAAGCATTTCTTTTTTATTTTCTTTTCCTAATTTTATTTTGATTATATTTTTTTTTACTACCATTAACTAGTTTGATCACGTGACCATGTACGTTTATATTTCTCTACGATTTAATCCTCGGATCGTAAAATGGTTGCATAATATCATTCGTGCTGTGCACAGTCGAATCGAATATCCGCATTCGTATATACCGCGAAACTCAACGTATTCGAAAGAAAAAGAAGAGAGAGAGAGAGAGAGAGAGAGAGAGAGAGAGAACTCAAGCGTTCATCCACCCGCGAACTTCTGAATCGACGCCAAATTCGTTGGAAGACCTACGATTTGGCCGTGCAACGTTTGTTCGGTGACAACGGCTCCAAACAGAAATAAGAAGGACCGTTCGCCGCATTGTCGCATCAACGAATCAGAAAAAGGTACGACTACGATAATTTGCCTTTTCGTACCCGAAAATTTGAGCATTCGTCCAGTGTATTTGAATTATTTTCATCGTTCCGCCATTCGAAAATGCGAGATGTAAACCCCTCGAATTTTTACTTTCGTCTAGTACGATGTAACACTAAATTTTTAACGATAATTTCAAGAGGACGAGATCACTACAATTTTATATTTAATGTGAGATTTCACTGACTTCGTAATAAAAAGTAGATTAAGCTGATTCTTTTTTTTACAAATTCTACAAATTCCTACACTTTGAATTCGTTTGTTAATTCTTCGTATCTTCGAATTTTCATGAATTAAATCGTTCATTTTGTATAAGTGTCTTTTTTTTTTTAAACGATTACATAATTGTCTTCCATTGAACATTGACAACAATATACTACAAATTTTACGAATAAAGTGAACAAAATCTAGTACCGGTGTCAGTAGTAGTAATCGTGTTATATACAAACGATTCAATTACTCTCTAGAACTTTTAATATTTAACTTTTGATTGATGAAGAAAAAAAAGAAGAGAAGAAAAGAAGAAAAAAAGAAGAAGAAAAATCTCAGAAACACTCGAGAATAAAAATCGTCCAATAGAATTCTATTCCTAACGAAGTCGAAGCAGATCGTTTGACTTTGGCGAATCTCTCGATCCTCTCCATCATACTCTGCACATGCCAATGTCCGTGTTCTTCGTACTATATGTTATAGAGATGGAAAGAGCGAAAAGGGGTGGGGCGGTAGGACCAGAGAGAAGAACAGGGGCGATTTAGGGGATGAAGCTCGCGCGTGCGTGCGTTCTCGTTTCACCGTTAAGCGAAGTCTTCTTCGAGAAAGGAAGATAGAAGAAGAGAGAGAGACAGAGAGAGAGAGAGAGAGAGAGAGAGAGAGAGAGAGAGAGAGAAAGAGAGAAGATCGAAGGAAGAGAAGAAAGGGTAATTCTCTTCGTATAGGAAAGAAAGAGAGAGAGAGAGAGAGAGAGAGAGAGAGAGAGAGAGAGAGAATAACGACGAAGATGATGAGTACAAGAAGAGGACTACGAAGACTATAATAAGGACTACGACGACATTGACGACTATGATGACTAAGATGACGATGAGAACTATGACGACGATGACAACGACGACAACGACGACGATGACGACAACGACGGCGCAAACGTCGCCATGTTGAAACACGCATGCGCCGCACGGGAGTAAGTGCCGCGGACTCGGGTCGAACGAGGAGGCCAGAGTCAGTGCAGTGCCAGCTCCAGATCCGCGAACGTCTATCTTGTGCCGTCTCTATTCGTGTTTTGTCACCATTACACACACACGCACACACACATACACACACACACACGTATATCTCCTCTCTTACTTTTTCTCCTACGTCTACGTACATATACCATTTCGTCTGTTTTATTCGCTGAACACTTACCATCCATCTATCTACTTATCTCTCTATCCGTTTGGTATTGGTGGTAACCACCCCTTCGAGAACTGGGTGCAGTCGACAGACTATCGTCGTCCCTCTTATTCGGTCCTGAACGGGACTCTGAAACTCGTTTCCTTTCTATATCTTCAGTGCCAAGGAACAACTTCGATCCGTCTATTTTGGTTCGAGCATTGCTTTATTTCTTCTGCTTCTTCATCATCTTATTGTTGTTTTTTTTATTTCTCCTTTTTCATTTTTCCTTCATCCTTTCGTTTTCTCAAAGGAAGAATAAAGGAGAATAAGGGAGTAAAGTGAACGAGTTTTTACGTGTGTGCCGATGTGTTGTTCTTTCAATCACACATTTGATCGTCCTTTCTGGATAACTTGAAGGAGAGATTTTGTGAATAGTGCGTGAGAGATCACTCTAGAAAGAAGAGGAATAAAGGAGATATAAAGGGCGAGATAGATACATAGATAGAGAAAGAAAGAGAGAGAGAGAGAGAGAGAGAAAGGGAGAAAAGGAGAAGAAGAGAAAGAGAGGGAGTGAGAGAGAGAGAGAGAGAGAGAGAGAGAGAACAAGAGAGAAAGAGAAGAAGAGGTTGAAGGATCAGTGGGCAGCGAATGATGGTGATTTAAGAGTGTTCGTGCCAGTGCTCTCTTGTGCGATGATAGAGCCAACTGTTCGAGCTATAGGCATAGACCATCTTAGATGTACCAGTCAGGTGAGAGTCCTTCTTTTATTTCTATAGTTTAGTTTCCTTCTAATTATTTTTTTTCTCAGCAAGGTTGAAAGAAAGTTAGATAATTTGGGATAGGTAAGCTCAATCGGTCGTAGCCAGTCGAATTCTGTCGTGTCTTCTCGCGTGCCCCTTTTGATCTCCCCACCACGCCCAACGTTTGACCGGGACGAACGATGCACTCAAGGTATCCGCCGGGTATAAACACGACCCACTCTTGCTAACCCTTCGTGTTTTCCCTGTTTCTTCGTTTATGCTCTCATGGAAAAGCAATATATCTTAGTTTTTATTACTCCGTTGAGTATATTTTAAATTGGAAATAAAAGTAAAAGATGCATGTTAAACAAGGATTATTATTATTATTATTATTATTATTATATTTTCTTCATAGTCGATCATGTTGAAACTTTGTATCAAAGGATCGTATTACGTTTGAATAATAATTATTTTATGATTACCATTGAAATCTTTATTAAAAATGAATACAATTGGATCCTTTCGTAAACAAATATTCATGTGTATGTTCGTGTTCTATTTCTCTCTCGATTTTGAATTCTGATGTCATGCGATGGAGACACGTTTTTCATTGAATGGTCAAGTTGTGTCGACTGGTAGCCTATGTTCGGTCTGATTTTACGGCACGAGATGTTTTATCCGTATGGGAGAATTTCAACGGAAAGTCACGTACAACTCGTTGAGCTCTTTTATATACTTTTTTTATATTTTCTTTTTCTCCTTTTTAAAATTTTTTTTTTCGTTGACCAGTTCACATCTCATCGATCGTGAACGCGTAAATCGAGAAACGTTATACTTGCTTTTTTCCTTTTTTATTGTTCCTTTTTTATATTTCTTTCTAACATTTGCACCAATTGCGAAAATTCGTTCTAACCTTTTCTTAAGCTTCCTTTTCTTTCGCACAAACGAATAAATCGCCCCGAAGAATTTTTCCTCACGCAATGATTATATGACGATATTGAAGGAACTCATGCACGAGGTCAAAAGAACATTGATTGGAACTTTTATTCTGATATTTTAATTATTTCTAGAATTCGTCCTATTCTTTTCGTCGATCTTTTTCTTTTTTTCCTTTTTTTTTTGTCCTTTGACAATCGCTATCGATACTCCACGCTTCTTTGCCATATCCGACGTAACTTTATCTGTCGTATTTCGTGCTTTAATTTCTTTCGAGATTCATGAAAGCACACACGCGTACTGCATGACGCGACCTCGGTTTTGGAATTTCAATTTAATCGTGAAACAAATGTTTTCGCCCGATTGAATTCGCGAAACGATAACGTATCGGGCGTTAATTAATGCCTGGAAATCTATGGTCGGTTCTTCAAAATAAACAATGTTCTCCCCTCTCTCTCTCTCTCTCTCTCTCTCATAAATTTACAAAACTGAAAATATCACGATGGCGAAGAAAAAAAAAGAAATAACCATACAAAAAATAAAAAGGAAAACGTCAAAATTAAGAAACAAGTTACCGTTTATGTTCCGTCGTTAACGCTTTTAATTTTGAACACGATAGCAAAATAAAAGGAATCCCACCTGGCGATCGTTATTTTCGGATTATTTTAAAAGAAAACAAACGAAATTAGGATATTTTTTCCTGCTTTCCTTCACGGGGGAGCAAAGAAGAAACATAGTAATAGCGGCACGTTTCTCGAATGTCGACGTATCGCACGTGTCCTCGCCGTTTTGCGACCTTACGAAAATAGTTGCGCAAAAATAATGACACGTGCTCTTCTCTCTTGGGACAAAAAAGAAGAAAGGCGAAGTTCGTTGACGTAGTGTAGGTAATAATACGATATACTTATATATTATACATACATATAACTATACACACACACACACACACACACACACACACATACACACACGTTTATATTGGTACAAAACGTACGTTTTAGGATGTATCGGCTTTCGAGAGAGATTCATCGGCATTAAGAGCTACTGTCACGTACGCGAATGGTACCGTCATTGGCTGTGTGTGTGTGTGTGTGTGTGTGTGAGAGAGAGAAGGGTAAAGAGAGTGGGGAGGATTACCCATAAACTCTCATTTTCCCTCGAAAGTCGTAATGGACAACGTGTCGTGGCACGACGAAATTGCAGTCACCTATATAGCGACACAACACGAACGTTGGCCGCATAGTATCGAAATTTTTATGAGATTCGATTTAGTCATATGCATTATTCGTTCCATGCGTTAACTACTTACGTTATTTCCAACATTATATTTAAAAAAAAATTTTTTTTCTTTAATTTCCTAATAACTTTTATATAGATGTATAGTATTTTATTTATGTATGTGTGTGTTCGCGCGCTGTGTATATAACAGATCACTTAATGCATGGTAATATTTCTTAAAAATAAATACACAATAAAATTTGATGTTCACGTTGAATCAGATTTGACATAAAATCATGATAAATTAAGTTAATCTACGATAGAAATTTTTTCATACTTTTCATTTATAAAAGAGCGCTCGATTGCTCTCTTCTCAACAAAAATGGCCGGCCCTTTTCTAAAATTACTTTCCCTCGTTAATTACAGTGGCTAAAAGGTCATCCCGTCGCTGTTTTACACTGCTCTGGAATATATTATTTTAATTTAGCGAGGTAAAAATGATGAAGAGAAAAAGAGAGAGAAAGAGAGAGAGAGAGAGAGAGAGAGAGAGAGAGAGAGAGAGAAAGAGAATATGCAATGAGCGCGATATGTAGGTCGAAACGCGATTAACTTCGTAATAACGTATCGAGCGTGTTCCAAGTGCGAATAATAAAGTAGAACTCGATTTTCGTAGGGTTGTCATTATTATCGGCTAAAAGCATTGGCGCCGTCGCATGATTTATTATTTTCTCCCTCGGAGCCGAATAAATTTAAAGATATATATTTTCTACGAATGAATAGAAGAGTCTCTTATGTCGTAAAGACGCGTTTAAATGTAAGAGACGAGTAGAAAACTCATGTGTACTTCAAGTCGATTTCCTCTCATCTTTTATTACTCGCAATAATGCCGTTCGATTCGTCTTTGTTAAATGCACTTTCAATTTCTTGGATTTATACGCACGCTTGCTTTAACTCATAGGGATGACGACGAACGAAATAGAAAATAGGAAAATAAAGAAAAAGACAGTTGTGCGGAATTTGCGAGCGATCCGACAGATAGAATCTAAGACGATTCAAATCTATTCCTCCTCGGAGACGTTTCGAAGTCTCGAAACCGACGACAACAAATGACCGCGATTAGCTTCTTGGGAGAGAGGCAATCAATTGCAGTTGATGGAGAACGGTTCGGTGAATACGAGAGTGGTAACGTTCCTCCTTTTGCCTCTAGCCGCCTATTAAAAATACTTAACTCCTCTTCTTGCTCGGTCGACGACCGAACCGCGCAGCCAACGTTGATACGATCGGCATGCACGAAGATTGTTCGTATGCGTTCGACGCGTGTACACCACGCCGTCGTCTTACCACCGATTGTCTTTCTTTCGCTAATTTTATTCTTCATGTTTCTTCGAGTTCTAACGACGTAGAAAGAATGTTAAACGAAATAGTTTACACGCGCGAATTATACTTTCGAATAATTGGAATTCTGTGTACAGAAACGACAATCGGGTTCTTCAAACCAAAGATACATATATTATTCGATTCACGTCGAATGAACCACCAGAAGTGTGAACAGGCCGGTATTATTCCTGAAGAGTACTCTACGGTCGTCGTACATAATATTTATAGATCCAACATAAAAGTATTACGTGATTTAATATCTACTCGTGATTATGAGTAATAGGAACATGCTTGTTTCTTCCTCCTACTATCGTTTGCTGTTGGACGTATACACACACACACACACACACACACACACAAATGTATACATACGTGTGCACCCACGAGTACGAAAATTAAAATTTGTTTTATCGCGGTTATTGCATCGCGTAGTGCTCCACCTAACAAAGACCCCTTTGTAGTACGTGGTCCATCAATGAATCTCAAAGTTGAAAGAGAGAGAGAGAGAGAGAGAGAGAGAGAGAGAGAGAGAGAGAGAGAGAGAGAGAGAGAGAGAGAGAGAGAGACATAAATTAATCGAAGGATACGTCTATTTACTCCGATCTTCCGTTTCGGCAAATAATCTTCGAATTCGAATAAATAATAGTTATATTCATGATAGCGACATTTAAAGTGATACGACGTAAATGATAAAAAGAATTAAATCGTCTATTATTCCTCTGTCCGTTTGTTATCGATCGAACTTCTCAGTTCAATACTTTCGTACTACCATGTATGTTGTGTATGTATATATATACGAGCGCCATCGCACACACGCTCAAAATATTATAGAATACGGATTTATCTCGAATACGGGAAGTTCCGGTCGATCGATCAGCTTTGCACACGAGCTACTAACCCGAATTGCTAAACGTTTATAATACGAAACGAAATCGTGTCTTTTGCGGTTCAGACCTCGGAATTATTAGCATACTGTACACACGTATACACACACACACACACACAGATAGAGAGAGAGAGCTTACTTTCATAACTGATATAATCTCGTTTATGAAACTAAAGCGATGTGCTCTTTAAACATTAATTACGTATTGACATTCTTAATATCGATTAACTAACGAACAATTGATAAGAATTAACGAATAATTATATAAATGCATGGATGTAAGATACGTACAAAAGACAGGCTAGTTAAATCGGAAAGCTCTATTATTTTGTATTATTTAGAAATGAACAAGGTTACTCTATATAAATAAATGATCCTCGAAAGGGAATTTTTGCTATTACTAGATGTATTTCATTCCTTTCACACGTGTAAATCAATGTTAAATTTTTTTCCTTACAAGTACTATTGTATTCCAATAAGTAATCAAGCCATTTAAGTGTTCCCATTTAAATCCTTCACTCTGTATGTATATATACATATTTGTGCGAACGAACGTGTCACACGTGCCGTGTCGCGTGCAATGGGTCTCGGCTCCCTTTTGTTGGATCATTGAAAGCCCTTAAAAAGAGACGATCAATGTATGGAAAAATGAAAGGGTAGTGAGAAACTCTTAAATCGAATGACACACTTATTTGTATTTAGTTAATTATTAGAACATATTATCTCGTTCCATCTTGTTGTCCTATACAAAACAAACAACTCTGATTGTTCGAAGGATCGCAAAGAATTTCAAAATATTTCGATATATTTTCGAAAAATAAAAAAATAATAACAAAGAACGAGAGATGATCGATCGACATTTTTTGTTTCCTCTCAAGATTGCGAATTTTTTTTGTTTTCGGGTTACGATAAATAGCATCGTTGTACGGTTGCATTGTTGTACGGCTATAAACACTTTTTGTCTCTCCTCTTTGTTTTTGGTTCTTCGCAAGGGTTCGTTTCAAATAATAAATAAAATAATGGCACAGAAAAGCTGCCAACGATATGAATATCTTTGAGGACGCATGTATACACGTCCATGTATTTGTACATATTTAAATATCTGTAAACGAAAGTAAGTAAACGAAGAGAGAGAGAGAGAGAGAGAGAGAGAGAGAGAGAGAGAGAGAGAGAGAGAGAGAGAGAGAGAGAGTGAAAGAGAGAAAGAGAGAGAGAGAGAAAAGAAGCTTTTTCGAAACTTGCCGTCGAAAAGAGGATGAAGGAACCACGTGAACTGTCATAAAATCCGCGGCTATGTGAAGCTATGCCCAGGACGTCGGATCTAAGAAAATAAGAGAAGAAGAAGAAGGCTAAAGAATCATGGACTTTAAGAGTAGACGACTAGAGAAAAATGGAAAGAGAGAAGAAGAGGAAAAGAGATAGAAAAAGAGACACAGAGAGAGAGAGACAGAGAGAGAGAGAGAGAGAGAGAGAGAGAGGGAGAGAGAGAGAGAGAGAGAGAAAGAGGGAGAGAGAGAGAGAGAGAGAGAAAGAGGGAGAGAGAGAGAGAGAGAGAGAGAGAAAGAGGGAGAGAGAGAAGAAGGGTAGGCGCATTTGAAAATGTAATCAGTATAATAGCGAAGTGGTTCTGTGGAAGCGAGAAAGAGAATGGCCTGACGTCTCAGTTTTCCTCTTTATTTTCATCCTTCTCGATCTCGAATGCTGTGCGGCATCCGATTCTCTCTACACGGTCTTTTTTTATCACTTCTCCTTGATTCTACCTTTTTCTACTTCTTTTTTTTCTTCTTTCTCTTCTATTTTGTCCTCATTCTCTCTTTCTCTTTCCCTCTCTCTCTTTCTCTCTCTTTCTTTCTTTATACATATATACATATATATATATATATATATATATATATATATATATATGACGTTCTTTCTCCCTTTATATCCCCACGGCTGTTTTCACTGTGGAAAGCGTCCCTCTTTGTCTCGCGGCTTTAATTTGTTAAAAGCGCGAAAAGTAGCACCTGTCGGACGAGAAAGACGCGCTGGTATTGCTACTGCTACGTTAACTTATATACGTACAAAAGGTGAGATGCATTTACGTCCGCATCTTCTTCTTCCCTTCTCTTCCCTTCCCTTCATCACCGTCTTTTTCGCTTCTTCCTCTAATTCTGCTATATCGCTATTCTCTTTTCTTTAGATTCTACTTGTCCTTTCTTGATCTACTGCAACTACAAAGAAAGTATAAACGAAGCTTGAAACGTGAACGACTGCAGTTGTATGCTGTGTTGTTGCACATTGTACTTTATATAAACCGAACCTACAATTTTAGGGAGATCACTTTTGTAATTATATGAGACAAGCACATTGGATACCCATAAAAAGGCAACTCATTGTTTCGTTTATTATAATAGTAGGCACGATTTGTTCTTTATTATTTGAACGCGATGTAATCGGAATTAGAAAATGCATTGAATGCTCAAGTAACTTCTCAGGAAAGGGAGTATAGTCATTTTGAATATTCATCCGCTTAAATGCTTTAAATATCTGTACGAATATGTGTACGTACTTTTGCGTCAGCGTGCATGCGTGCGCGCACGCGCGCGCGTGTGTGTATGTATGTGTGTTTGTGAACGTGTGTGTGTCAAAAAGAAAAGACATTTCAGTGCATCGTTACAAGCACATAAAGGCTCGTTTCGCAAATCACAAATCGCCTTTTACTGTAGAGTAAGTACTTACACGACTCACAAAAGAAAATTTCGTACGACAAAGAAAACACATCAGGCGTGTTTCAACTAAGAAAAGGAAGAAGAGACTTTTCCTCGGCACAATAACTTATAAAGTATCGTAACTTTCTTTCCACCCGCCGTTCGATAAATGTGTTGCATCAAATTGTCACGGAAGTTAACTGCGCGAGAAGAGAAAAGTTTCTTAACTGTTGGGCATTAACTTTACTTTCCGCCACGAGAAATAAGGAGAAAAAGGAGAGAGGATGGAAGAGAAAAAGAAAAAAGAAAAAAAATGAAAGAGAGAGAGAGAGAGAGAGAGAGAGAGAGAGAGAGAGAAATGAGATAGAGAAAGAGTTCGACTTGATCATTTCTCAAAGTTTTATCGATGCATTCGTAGAAGTAAAAAGAGAAAAAGTAAGGAAAGAGAACGAGAGAGAAAATAGAGGGAAAGAAAGATAGAGAGATAGCGAGAGAGAGAGAGAGAGAGAGAGAGAGAGAGAGAGAGAGAGAGAGAGAGAGAGAGAACAACGCATTTTCTAACTGCTTATTTGAAGCTTTTTTACTTTCGCAAAACTATCCTTAAACAGTTAAAAGGTTTGTATTTAGAAATGAACAGATACCGTTTGACAATCTTTTCATCGATCGTAAAGATAAATCTTCATAAAAAAATACGATCATCTATTTCCGTTTCTTTCGTAAAAAAAAAAACGTACTGCGAAACTCATATTATTATCAAAACTTGTTAAAATTATTATCACCTACTATTTAATCAAATTGCAATCACGTTTAAAATTAATAAAATCCCATTTAAGTTCGTTAGAGTAATTCGCCATATATACTGTAAGATTGTGTCTTCTAAGCAATTTCACTATGTCTCTATTCTACTGTATATTCCTGTATGTTTGATACGACTGATAGACGTTATCATCATCTCGACTGGCTGAGGTCGGATGTCACACCAAGAGAGAATAAGAGAAGCAGAGTGACAGAGATATAGAGATGGTTTCGAAGTAGAGGAGAGTAAGTTAGACTACAAGCTACCGGCCAAAGCCCGGCTTATACTGACGTCGATACAACCTGTACATACACATATATATTCTAAGTCACGCTATGGTTCGTTACGAGCAGCGTGCACGGACGCACGTATATCTACGTTACGAATACGAACTACCCTCTCTCTTCCTCTTTCTCTCTCCGAAGCGCACGTTTCTACGGTGGCACGAATCACACTCGCTTGCATCGATACACACTCACGTTAACGAATCAACGTAAAGCGAGAGTACGTGCTACATACATACATACATTACATATATACATACATAAGCGTCAGCCTATCTCTTTGAATACATGCGTGTGTATAGGCGGTTCGAAATGGTGACCGCGACACGGTATACAGCGACGGCTAAACCCTACTAAAGCTCGTAATGTATAGCCTGGCGTAACCCGTGTTACGCCCTCTGACCAGTCACTCTCCTACGTCCTCCATCTCTTGCCTACATACACACCTGACCACCCTATTCCATCGCTAGTGTTATCAACGAGCGTGGACTTTTCTCCGAGCGTTATCGAACTATCGAGACGAATTTCATGCATCGTTCGTTAAATACACTCCCCCTTCGATCGCTTCAATCGAGCTTCGACCTTCAAAGTTCCTTGTCTTACAGATTTGTTTTCTTCTTCTTCTTTTTTTTTCTGTTTCTTAGTAAAACGTCTCTTGAGCTTCCATCGTGCGTGCTCGAAGGTGGTTTCTTAACGAAGTTTAGGGGATTTGAAAAGACGCTCGTCGAAGTTGAAAGTTTTCTTTCCTTCGATATATGCACAATACGCATACATTCATACATGTTTATACGTGTACGTTCCGTTACAACGACAAAAAAGAAGAATAAAGTTGGACTCTAAATGCGATACATATGATAGGATGGGTAGTGGTGAAAAGTTTCTACGGCTGTTTCAACTATAGGATAACTTGAAATAAGAAAGAAAAACTTGAGGAGAAAAAAAGAAACAAGATCGTTCGAAAGTATACAGGGTGGAATTTCAAAATGGAACGAGGCATAGAACCTAATATATTTTACTAGTTTGTTATTCGTTAAGATTATAATCGTACGAGTGAAAGATAAAAGAAACTTGTTTTATCTGTTATATAATTTTATGCGACCGAGTATAACTCGTTTAGGAATAATACAAGGACTTCGTCGGAGTACTAATCGTTTTATTTACTTAAGGAAGAAAGGGAGAAGGGGAAAAAGAAAAAGATATGAGTTACCCCTTTTTATTGGTCAACTGAATTTCCTTTCTCTAATTACAAATTTACAAATTGAAATTTATAATACGATAGTCAACGAGGGTCCCATAATTATTAATCGGTATTAATATTTGAAGATTTGTCCCGGAAGTCCGTGCGTCATACTTACGTCAAAGTTTCACTCTGCAAAGAAAATAGAAAAAGAAAGAGGAAGAAAGTGAAGGTGAAAAAGGAATTAAGAAGATATGTAAGAGGGACGTTAGGAGAGTGAACGGATAAAAGTGAGATAAAATGATTAGCAATTTAAAAAATGAAAAATAATCGTTTTGTAATTCGTTGATTAACTATTTTCCGGTATATAGATATTTCCATCGCTGTTCTTTTTTTCCCGGATTTAATAGTTACTTCGGAAAATTTTTCGAACAAATAAATCAAAAAAAAAAGAAAGTACGAGTCAAGAGAAGGAAATTTTCGATTTTCTACGTAGTGATTTTGCCTTTCGCGATTCATCGGTAATTCAGTGCGTTCACGGTGCGGTCAGATAACGAGAGACTCTTTAAGGCCTTCGCTCTGCCGTCACAAATCACCTTAAGCACGTTAGGATTAAGGTTGGATGCTGCGGTGTGTGCTGGTTACAGTCGTCCGCTTTCGGATCCATTCTTGGGTACTATGCGTCTCGAAATTACTTCTGACGAGATTCCTTGGACCAGACCCCACCTACTCTCCTTCTTGTCCTTTCTCCCCCTATGTTTTCTTAAACCTGAATTTATTGTTTATTCTAGTATCCACCCTCGTTGTCTTCTCTGTCTCTCTCTCTCTCTCTCTCTCTCTCTCTCTCTCTCTCTCTCTCCCTCTCTGTCTATATATATTTTATATATATAATATATATGTGTCTGTCTTTCTCTTTTTCTCTCTTTCACGTGGAGGACTCGTTTAATAAATCTCCGTTGTGTTTTGTTCCCAGCAGGAGGATGATCCTTTCTTCTCTTCTCCTCGACGACCTACGCATCATTTCCGGTAGGATCTTTTCTTAGTTCTCTCTTTCTCCTTAACCTTCAAAGTCGAAAAATTCGAAAAGATGATTTCCTCGTTGACTTTCATCAACGTTATCAACTCATCCATCCCGTATATATCATTCTATATTTTTAATAATCTCTCGATCACTCAATATTTTTCTTTTTTTGTCTTTCTCTTTTTCATTTCTTTTTTTAACCCATAAAGAAGTTCCTTCCGATTAACCAGATCGACATCGAGATCGTTTGAAAATCGTGACGAAATCGAAATACGCTTCGGTGATAAAAGAGATTGATTGATATAAATCCGATTTTATGTCGACCCATTGTTAATTCCTCGTCTCGAATATTGATCTCCAATTGAGTAATTACCGATATAATTACATTCATTAACGTCGCTTTCGTTCGATCGACTACTATTCTTTTTCGAGACTTTATTTTTTATTTTACGAGCATAGAAAGGCTTTAACATTTTCAAATGTATCGATGACCGGACGTAAAAAATGTAAAAAATTGAGGAAAAGGTAGCCAAAAAGAGAAACAGAGAGAGGAGAGAGAAAGAGAGAGAGAGAGAGAGAGAGAGAGAGAGAGAAAGAGATGAGAGAGAGAGAGAGAGAGAGAGAGAGAGAGAGAGAGAAGAGAAAAGAAAGAGACGATCGAGGATCTACCTCGATTTACTTCTCGCGAAACTTGAGATATTGCCGATAGCTTCGGCCATTCGCGCGTACTCTTGAATGCGTAATTCCGAGGTCATTGGAAACTACCCTGATATCCATTCACCTCACGCACTCTGGGAAAATGTTGCGTTTCTATAAAACGACCAATGAGAAAGAGAGAGAGAGAGAGAGAGAGAGAGAGAGAGAGAGAGAGAGAGAGAGAGAGAGAGAGAGAGAGAAACAGCGTCGGAAAAGATACGAGGTGAGAAAAATAGTAAGAAAGAGAAGAATGGTGCTAAAAAACGAGGAGCTTCATACTCTCGCAAGTTTACTCCCTATTGATGTTCGAACAACACCCTAAAAATAATATCTTGGTGGTCCAGCATGGCGAGATCAGTGCGAAGTACGAGGATAAATAAGAGACAGAGAAACCGAGAATGGGTAAACATGTGTTAGTGAAGGGAAATGCGAAACAATGAACACTGCAACTTTATATATGTAATATATATTTAATATATATGTAATATATATGTAATATATATGTAATATATATTTAATATATATGTAATATATATGTATATATGTGTGTATGTATGTATGTTATCTCGCTCGTCTTACATACCTTTTTTGTTTTTGAACTTGTGTTTGAAAAAAAAAAAATAGAAATAAAAATAAATTACGAAAGAAAAAGAGAAGGTAGGAGAATATTTTTGTAAGAGTAATGTAATCGACGCTTGCTCTGTCTCTCATTGCCTCAAAATTAAGCGAATCTTTCATGTCGTTGACATTTTAACGCAATTACGGCATGAAGCCGAGACTTTGTTGGAAGGTGTAAGATGAATTTGCGTTGAGAGGAAATAGGACGATAATGAGGAGAGGAAAGAAAAGAAAATTAAAAAAGAAAAAGAGAAGAAATAAAAGAAAAGATAAAACGATGAGCTGGTTGTCTTTTTTAATGGTTTAATTTATAAAACGATCGATAAACATTTATGAGCCGATGTCCGAAGTGTCAAATGTATTTCATGTCCATGATTTTATTGGCTTTGTATGATAACGATTAATAAAAGCGTCATCTTCGTATTTCTTTCGATGTCAGCACATCGATAAAAAGTGAAACGATTAACGTACTCGTAACGTATGAAACATTTCACTGTTAATTTGAAATACTTGTTTATATTATCAATAATTTCGTATATGATCAAGCAAAAAATTTAAAAATTGGATACTTGGTTACGGTTAGAGAGGGCGGTCGATGGAATAATTCGTTTAAACGGCGTCTATCGATCTGGCGTGCGATTGTATCAAATTTTTAATCGGTTAAGGGATAAAACGCAGCTAATTTGCTTCTGAAATCTCGCCCATAATTAACTCTACTGAAATTTACATTGGCGTTACGAATGGACGCTGCATGTAGGAATTCAGGAAGAGCGACAGAGATACAAAGAGAGAATGAGAGAGAGAGAGAGAGAGAGAGAGAGAGAGAGAGAGACGAAGTAAAGGGAAAGGGTATAATCCTACCTGCATACAAAAATCGTACAATAGTCTCACCCAACACATCCGATTTTCTATTTTGACGTACCGTTTATCTGCTTATATATGTATATATGCATGTATATATATATATATATATATATATATATATATATATATATATATATATATATATATATATATATATATATATATATATATATATATATATATATATATATATGTATGTATGTATGTATGTATGTATGTATGTATGTATGTATGTTATATGTATGTTTGCTTTAATTTTATGATTTTCAATCGTTATGCGAATTTACTCGACTTCAAAAAGTTTTCAATACTTCCCTTTTATCTCTCTTACGATTCAAGCCTCTTAAAATTGATGATTATTGTTAAGATTAATATTGTTAGAATGTGTCTACATTTTTCAAACTAACCGGTAAACGTAACTCTAAAGCTATAGCTCGTAAAACAATAAAGGGTAGGAGTAGTGAGGATGGAATGGAGTGAAAGGTTTGGGGTCTCGCGAAATTGCTGATCTTACTTTCACGAGAAGTTAATTAGACGAACGAAAAAAAAGGTTGTTTCGCGGTAGCACGAGAACGAAAGGTTGAATGAACGAAGGAAGGGCGAAAGGGTCAGGGGGAAATTTGTTGAGAGATTTACATATTCATGACGAGCACGTACTTACCTTTCTCCCTGATGTGAAAACATTTAGCTTCGCTACTCTTTATTATTCCTGCACCGTTAGGAAAATGGTTTCAATCCGAAATTTGGTGGAAGGAAGAGAGAGAGCTCTATCTTATCCGTTCGCCTTGTTCGCCATAATAATTCTGAAAAACTTTTATTCCATGATATATATTTTTTACACGTAGTGTTTAACAAACTCAATGCGAAGTAAAATAGTAATATATATCATTTCTTTAAAGGATAAAGCCAACAGTATCGTCAACTTATTTCAGAATTTTTCTCGAAGGAGAGATTATTATATTCGTTATAATTTGCACGCGATTGCTACATAAATTCTTACGTATTACACGTCATATAACACTTATCATGTAAAAACTTTGCGCGAGATCATTCGTCGAGAAATATTACTCCTCGATTATCTTGCTACTTTTTATTTTGAAAACCAGAGATAAAATGTTTGCCCCGTAATATGCCGAGGAATCTTTTGCTTCCTCCTGTCGCGATGAAAATCGTTCGATTTCGAGAAAACGATCGATGACTGGTTGACGCTGTAAAGAGATAGAGATAGAGAGAGAGAGAGAGAGAGAGAGAGAGAGAGAGAGGGAGAGATTTTAATTTCGAAGCTCCAACGTGCGAGATAATCCCGAATACAGGTGAAATTTTTTTCACAATGCGCCGATAACACTTTCGTGCCTACAATTGACGACATTCGGAGCACTTTGACGATCGTTAGCGGAGAAACGCTGAATGCGATATTGAATCGCGCGATCGTGAACAATCGACGATACTCGCTGAATAGATTGGAAATGGGGTGAAATAACAGCGCCCGAGAGACAGTGGAAGCGAGCTGATCGGTGCAGAGACGAGAATTGGAGAGAATGAAAATGGGGAGGGGGAAAGAGGAAGAGAAGGAGAGGAAGGGAGATAGAGAAAAAGAGAAAGAAATGATGAAAAAGAGAGGGAGAGAGAGAGAGAGAGAGAGAGAGAGAGAGAGAGAACTAAATTGACAGTACATTTCGGAATAACACGTGGTCGTCAGCAAATGGATTTTCCAAAAATGTTTTGCGACCTATAAAATTTAATAAAACCTATCCGGAAGTTCCATTTTCGACACATTGCCGATCCAGGACTATTTTACTAAGAGTCTGAAATTCGAACGGTTAAAACGAGTGACGATTTACGTCAACGATGTTCGTTCGATCTAGTTAGGAATATACCAAATTTAAATATAAAAAAAGAGAAAATAAATCGTTTATCTATTTTTTTTATTCTTTTCCCAACTTAAATACACATATCGTTGGACTTTAGATCGAACATATACTATATAGTATAATGGATTTTTGTTGTCAATCCAAAAAGGATCTATCGAGTATTCAACGTCTTTGGGTGCTTAAAAATTCTCACCTCGTTCTATTTCTGAGTCATTCCCAATGGGAAAGAGGAAAGAGGAAAAAAGAGAGAGAAGGAGAGAAAAAAGAAAGATTGCCTTCTGGCGGATACGTCAGCGTGGCTCAAGGAATCTCTTGGTACTGAAGCGCCACGAATGACTCGGAATAGAAATACAAAGAATTCCGAAGAAGAAGCCAAGAACGAAGATGTAGCTTTAACTTTCTTCGAAAAGTATCAAAATAACGCTCTTTTTCTTTCTGATAAGCTTTGATGAGGTATTGCTCCGAAAGAAACAAATCTTCATTCAAATAATTAAATTACACGATGTTCTTTGTAAAAATAAGTATAGATGTTAGATATTGTATCGATGTGTATGTGTATATGTAAATGAATGATATACGATTATTTTCTATGATGCATCTTTTTATCTTTTTCGTCAAAATGATTCACATCACGGAAAATCTATGTTTGACTCTAATCTCTTGTACTCCGTGCATTTTTTTAATACTATCGACCAACAACTTTTGACCAGCCATTTTTTTGCAGTGAAACCTTTGGAAATGAAAGATTTCAATTAAAATTAAAAAGTTTAAAATTTTGTAATTTGCCACAGTATGATATGTCTTGAAACAGTTTGCCTATAGGCATTGCCATATGCATTCTGGACTTATTTCGACATGCATCGTGATATTTGCGCATTTTGACGCGTCTCCCACCGGTTTTATTTTTCTTTCTTATGTTGTGAGAATAATTCCGATAAAAGCTCAGAATTCATCTTCATCCACATCACAGGACGTCTGTCAAATAGAGTTATTAGTTATTTGTTTCAACCTCAAAACATGTTTTCTTGTAGTTGTTCATTTCTTCTATAATTTCATGCACTACCAATTGTTATTTGAAGAACAATTTGAAATATTACATTTTAGTGTACAATACTTGAAAGAACTTGCGGTACAATGATTCTTGGGCACGCTCAAAATCTAAATCTTTCTAAAATCTTTTCACGTCCAATGAATTATATCGGACCATTCATTTTCTTTTTCCGATGAATTTTCACTTTTATTCTTGATAATTTTAATTCTTCGTTTTTTTTTTAATACTATAATTTCACTAGCAGCAGTCACAGAATCATTATCATTTACATTATCATTAAATGTAACAATAATTAAATCGTTGTTTAATAGTTCAAAATCAAATTCCTCTTAGCCATCACTTCTTTTAGTAATTTTCTTTTTTCTGGTTCATTTTCATTACCAGGCAAATGAAAAAAGAAAACCGAATAATAATTTTCAATTAAAATTACAATGGTAACATATTTTAAGTACATATAAGCACTGACCAGTCGATGATATCGCATTTTTTAAATTTTCATATTAATTGCAAATATCCCCTTCATCATCTCTCCATCACCCGTAACGGAGCCAACAGAGTAATGAAACATATGACGGGTGTCTCCGTAGCGTATTCAACGGAGTGCAAAAGGCTAATATAAACACACGCACACACAAACATACATATATATACATATATGTTTTTTAATACATAGTTCATTTTCAACGTAGAAATCATTCGCAATATCTGAAAAAATTGGCTTTTAATATTCATCGTTCATTATCATGTTTTAATATTACTGAATCTCGTATAAGTATCTTTTTTCTTTAAAATAATTTTCCAATCTCCGTTATATATAATAATTTACTATATCTTACGTTAACTATAATTATCCAAATTCGTCATTGTATCCCCATTTTATTTTTCTTCCAAATTTCTAAATCACACGGTATCTCCCCTACTTTCCCGATCTTGGAATGTATCATCGAATATCTAAAACATTTTCGTTCAATTCATCGTTCCCTCACGATTACATAAAGAAATCTATCTAATTCCAATGATCCTACCCGCCTTATTCGCCAATATTATAAATCAATCTTATTCTATTCGTTTTATTTTCTCTGTTTGTTAAGATAAACAAAATACTCATTGACCTTCTTATACATTCAATATTCACTTCACGAATGTCATACCAATACCATTATCGCATATATGTATGTATAGTATACATAGATAAATTTATGCATTTAACTTTCTCAGTTGTTTACGTACTTGGAAAATAATAATATTAATAATAAATAATACTATATCAGAAAGAGGGAGAGAGGGGGAGTGAGAGCGAAAGAGAGAAAGAGAGAGAGACAGAAAAAAAGAAAGAAAGAAGAGAACATTGAGATGCAAAGACATAGGAGCAGGCAAAGTCTAGCATCGATGCAATACATAAATAACGGTATCGGTGTTTTCGTAAGCACACACTCGCTCGGAAACGTGTGTAAGGGAGGTTACTCTACCATGGCACCGGCCTGCGGTATATAAACTCACCCCTTCGATAGTCGTGCACGTTGTATAGAGTTACCAGGATCGATACCTATCGGCCTATACATACATAGATACATTTTAGGATACGAACTTTTCTTTCTCTCTCTCTTCTGCTTTCAATTCCATCCTCTTATCCTCTTCCTTCTCTTATCTATCTATCAATCCTCTATCTTTCTCTCTGTGTATCCTAGCAGCAAATTCAACCAATCCGCGTCAAGTGTCGTTTCATATTGCTCAGAAGCTATCCTCAAAATCACAGAGTGTGATTGTTTGCTCGGTCGGGACACCATCCGTTTATTAGCTCCATTGAACGTCATTACCGATTGTAATTATTATTGAATTTGATTGTTTGCTCTTTCATGTTTAGAATTGAATAGAATGGAATTATTAGATAAGATTTGATTCAATAATTGAGAGTTAATTTTTAACTATTAGGTACAATATCTAGGTAAATAGAAGGATTAATTAATGGAGCCTTTGTTGGGCTCTCTATCTATCGAGAAGAGAAGTACTTCGATATGTCGAGAAGAAAATCGAGTAGAATATTGTCTATTGGATAAATCTTGTCTTCGTGCTTGATCGAAGCACAGCCACTTTTATGCGGCACCTTCACGAGCTTACTACTTGCTACTTTTGTGTTTACGATTCTGTAAACGAGGAATGTCGATTTTCACACTCACTTAAGGTATTACACTTCATTTTTATCACCTTCCTACGAGCCCCATCAGCTGATAACGAGAATTTCTTTCATGTATCGTACGTACGAATTCTATCAGCATTGTAAATATGATTAAAAAAAAAACAAACAAACAAATAAAAATGGTAATTTTTCGATTCAAAGCAATGATCGTGCTAATGAATAATAATAATAGTCGCAATTATTCTCAGTTATCAGTCTGAAGAAAGAATTCGATTGTTCGACTACAATTCAATCGACGATTCAACAATACAATTGTTAGATGATAAAGCGGACATGATAATTATTTTTATAAAATATACACATACCCAATCTATTGTAATGACTAAAAAAAAGGAAAACAAAAAGAGATTAAATCGATTTGTTAGTTAGATAATCCTCTTTTCTCTTTTTTTCATCAGAAAATAGGAAAGGATTTTTCTAATCGTCGGTAGATAATACAGATTCATCGAATACTTGAAGGCGATCGGTATCAGGAGAATGCGGAAATTCGCGTGGCCATGGTTTCGAAGTCGGAACCGGTTTTGGTCAGACGAACTTTTCCGTCGTGTTTAGGGGTTGGGTGATATATCGAAGGATAAATACAGCGCGTTCCATGCCACGGGCTACGTTCAACGTGCCCTCACACACCTCTCCTCCTTCTCCCCTCTGGGATCACAGGACACCAAATAATGACCGACTCTGCAAGCCTGGATTAGCAAATCCCGCGCGGAATTAGGTTCATCGTTGCAACACAGTCTTCTATTTCTCTCTCTCTCTCTCTCTCTCTCTCTCTCTTTCTTTCTCTCTCTTTTTCTCTATCTCTTTTACTTATTCTAGCTTTTATCTTCCTCTTATTCAATTTGATTGTTGCCAAAGGAATAAATCGATCGATTTAATCTTTGAACTTCAGGATCATTCAATATTGAAAGGGATCTTGGTTATAGTCACTAAACGATTCAATACTCAGGATAATTAATAATTCGATTATATTTGTATGACAAAATTGGATTGTTTTTATTTAATATTATATTTCTATTCCCTCAAAAATGACTTAAATAGGATTTAAAGATCAAGGTATATCGCTCAATGTTTAGATTTAATTTGCGAGTAAATGTACTTTTTTTTTTATTCCTTCCATTATTATTATTATTATTATTATTATTATTATTATTATTATTATTATTATTATTATTATTATTATTTCTATTATTATTGACGAGTAGATAGTAGATTATGATTGTAAGTAAAATAACTTTTACGTTGATGTTTCACAGATGGACAACGATCCAAGAAATACGATTTAATGGAAATATGATTTGATGGAACCATTGTATTATTATTATTATTATTATTGTTATTACTATTAGAGAATCTTTTACAAAATGAATTCATTTCTGTATTTCACAATCGTTCGAGCTATCGATCACTTTTTCCGTGTATATTTTGTACATCTATGACGCACGATTTAATTATTTACGAGCTCGGACAGATGCGAGTAGAGACGGAGATCACGGACGTAACGGGGATTGGCCGTGTGATTTGTTCCGCAAGCCAACGAGCATGGATACTGACGCTCGACCGGTAACGTAGTGTGTGCATGACATAACATGTAGAACGAGGAAACGGGAAGGGAAAGAGAGAAGGAGAGAAAGAGATGGAGAGAGAGAGAGAGAGAGAGAGAGAAAAAAAGAGAAAGAGAGAGAGAAGGAAAGACTAGGATGGAGCCGCTCTCATCAGGAGCGTGGCGGCTTCATAAATAATGCAAACCCTATATAGCGCGAGTACAAGCCACCTTCCCTCTCTCTCTCTCTCTCTCTCTCTCTCTCTCTCTCTCTGTCTTTCACTCTATTCCTCTTCGAAATAACTTTATCTGCGTCTTTCTCGTAGCGCGAGAACATAGTTCCACCGTGGACAATTAATCGAGCGTAGCTATTTGATCTCAATTCGGAATTCTAAATGGCTCAATACTACTCACTTCTCTTCTCTCCTCTAGTCCTTTCCTTTCTCTCTTTACCTATCTTCTATCTATCTATATCTCTTTATCTATTCTCGCAATTTCGAGTAATTTGAAACGGGCACCTTGAACAACGGATTAATCATACTTTCTGTTGTAAAATCTTCTCTCTTTATCTCTTGGAGATCTATCAGATTTAGAATGGATCTTCTGACAACAACATGATTAACGTGTAACGAAAATCGATATCGCAATTGTAGTATTAAGAGGAATAAAGATAGGAAGAGAGATAGAGAAATGTAAAGATAAAGAGAAAGACAGAGAGAGAGAGAGAGAGAGAGAGAGAGAGAGAAGTCTGATAGTTTTCTCGTGAATACCAGAAAACGGAATAAGAGATATGATGGGGAAAGAGAAAGAAAGTTATAGAGCGAATATCTCGAGAGAAAGGAAAATAGTTCGTCAGGCTGCGGAGAAGTCAAACCAACTGCAGTATCGAATCTTACAAAGTTTATAGAGTCTATAGAAGCACGGAGGGATAGAACGCAAGCGACGAAGGAGACTTTCTTTCGATGGCTATTGACGATCCACTTTCTGGTCTCTACGTATAATGAAACCCTCTCAGCATTCTCATTTTATAGCCTGTTTGGATTATGTTCAACGCATTTGAAACTCGCAATCAGGATAATTCGATCTTCAAGTTTAAATACATCCAACGTAACACAATATATTAAACGATGTTATCCGAATTGAAACGAGCTTAATTAAACGTCATTAAAAACAACAATTGATTTTGATTAATTCAATAGAACACGAGTTTATTGTATCGTAACTATCGCTCATTCTTTTTCATTGTAACCGTAGAGCCTTAAGCGAAATCGATCTAACGATGAAGAAAATGCGAAAAATTATTGGAGAATCGTCTCGGCACGCGTATAGCTTTCGATTGAGCACGAGAAAATGTCAAGTCGAGAGAGAAAGGGCATCTACGTATCTAACAACGATAGCAGGATAGAAATAGTGGTGTTAGTATTGGTGGTGGTGGTGATGGTAGTAGTGGTGGTGCATCTACCTCACGATGAAATATGAACGGCGGTGCTCTCAGCACAGATGGCTGAATTTGAGGTCGCTGCTTCCTGCAGCAATAATGCCGTCAGATCGATAGGTTACGGTTGTAGATAGCGAATAGCGCGCGGATAACCTCTTTTCGAATTCATTTCTCTGGCATCGCGTCTTGCACTGTCACGGACTTTCTCTCTCACTCTCTATCTCTCTCTCTCTCTTTTCTTGTATATATATGTATATGTCTTCTTGTATGTAAATATATATATATATATATATATATATATATATATATATATATTATGTCTTTTTTCTCTCTCTCTTTCTCTCTTTCTCTCTTTCTCTTTCTCTTTCTCTTTCTCTTCTCTTTGCCCGTCCTAGAGCCTTCGCTCGCACTCGTCTCCTTATCGATCCGCCTACCGTCTAGCTTACGGTGTGTGTGCTCCGCAGCGTAGCTTGCAACGGAGGGTGAAGAGAGGGTAGTCGAGGGAAAGCAAGGGGGTAGATAGAGACGACGGTGGCATTGCACGCGCTTGGCACGACACTGCAACACGACGATAATTCTATCGCGAGCCTGCAGGCTCCTTTACGAACATTTTATTCCTTTATTCCTTCTTTCTCTTCTGCTCCTTCTTCTTCTTTTTATTTTTCTTTTTTTCAACTTCTTCTTCTCCCTCTTTCTTTGACTTCGTCGACTATTCGAAAAGTTTCCTTTGCCTGTACCAATTGAGATCCTACGAGTTATCTGATTATTCCCTCAACTCAGTTGTTAGTTAAGAAACATAAGTCATATGTTTATGTAGATTTATATATATGAGTGGGCGAGACACAATGCGTTCAAAAAAAGGTTTGGTGATATCGCAGCTGTACCTACCGTTTCTGTTGATCGATCGATAAGTGTTAAGCGGTATTAAGGGATTATTAAATTATGCATAGTTGCTATCAGTGTGCATCGAATATTAGGATTCACGATACTCTTGCCCTCGTAAACGAGTACATATTTTTAAAAGAGAATGGAGGAGTTCCTGAGATAAATATATAT
The DNA here is from genome assembly GCA_911387935.1 of Dolichovespula saxonica. NCBI lineage: Eukaryota > Metazoa > Arthropoda > Insecta > Hymenoptera > Vespidae > Dolichovespula > Dolichovespula saxonica. Next base: position 11,953,138 of record OU426994.1, on the reverse strand, counting down.
ATTTGATACATATATATATATATATATATATATATATATATATATATATATATATATATATATATATATATATATATATTTGAGAATAGATCAAATCGGAGATGAGTTAGAGTGTGAGAAAAACAGTTGGTAGAAAAACAGTTGGTAGAAAAACAGGTTATTTCTACTAACTGAATCATTTTAAATATTCTTTTTATTATTATAGAAAATTGATCTAAGGACATAGAATTACCCTTATTAAAAAGACGTTTCTTGAGCATTTCTTTGTATTATAGAAAGAGATTTACCTCTTTCGGATCATCGAATTGATCTTTTATCAACGAAGCAATTCGAATAAGAACTTTATGATATTCTTTAAAGGTGTATAAACTGCATCGCGAACATATTTTTGCTCCAAATACTTTTTCCTCGGCAAGTATGAATTGAAAATTTACCGAACGCATATCTATATGAACGTATTAGCCAGATAAATTGTTTTTGCCGAACTTATATATGTGTTTATTAGCTAAACTGCTGATTTATATTGATCATCCGCAAATGGTTGAATTAAACAGCCTGTACAAGGTATATACATACAAAGATATCAGTTCCTACGTTCAGAATAGCGTTACTCCGCGCGTTTGATGTCCATTGCTGATAATGAAGTCCGGGTATTACGTTGGCCATGCAAACAAGTTACGCGCGTTGGATCAACGTATGATCCGCTGTGGCAATATGTACTATATGTATTACATGATAGTAAATGCGTTGCATATGTGCATTCTCTGTGAAGAATCAAAACGTATCATCTCTCAGTTATTTCGTGCGTAACAAAACTCGATTGCAATCGTCCTCCGAAACCATCCATACGATTTTAGAAAAATAGAAAGGAAAAACGAGTTTAGTGAAAAAGATGTAAAGAGAGGTAGATGAATAAAGAAAGAGAGAGAGGGAGAGAGAGCGGGAGGAGAAATAGAAGAGAAACAAATACCAATGAGTGATAGAGAAAGAAAAAGAGAGAAAGACGATAAAGTAAAAGTAGTAGTTTAATTTTAAGTCACTAAGCATCCAGGGAGCCATTAACCCTTTAGCCTACTAGCGCAGACTAACCGACGGCAATGAGAACGCGAGTTGACATTCGAAGCGACTATGTCGGAGCGAAGAGATATGGGGAGGGGAGAAAGGGGTGGGTCGAATCCGTAAGCTTCCACACGCGAGACACAGCAGATGAGAGAGGGGGGGGGGGAAGAAGGTTAGATGGAAAAAGGAGTGATAGAAGGAAAAAGAGAGGTAGTTCGAGAGGACTGGATAGAGGAGAAAGAGGGTAGTCGAGGTTACCATGGCGACCATTGGAAACCAAATGGACCCACACGCCGTGTCGAGGTATGCCTGTCGCTCGCTTCGTTTCTGCCTTGAATGTGTGCAAGTAAGAGAGAGAGAGAGAGAGAGAGAGAGAGAGAGAGAGAGAGGAGGAGAGAGGGAGAGAGAGAGAGAGAGAGAGAGAGAGAGAGGAAAAGAGAGGTGGAAAAGAAGGGTGCATTTACCGACGGTACTCTACTCCTCCTTCTCTACCCTTCCAACATCCTTCTCCTGCTACAGGGGAGGCCACCGCCAACGGAATTATGCTAAATCCTCGACGAGGAAATTCGCAACACGATGACGTCACGATCTGTGTGTTCCTACGGGTCACTATTACTTATTTTTTCTCTCTCTCTCTCTCTCTCTCTCTCTCTCTCTCTCTCTCTCTCTCTCTCTCTCTCTCTCTCTCTCTCTCTCTCTCTCTCTCTCTCTCTCTCTGATTGTTTCATTCTTTTCATTCCGTATAACCATCATAGAAAATCTCAACGCCTGCAGGCTGCTCGTTGGTCTTAGAGTGTAAAGGATTAGCTTGTATGAGAAAATTAATTGTTACGAATAATTGTTTGATAATTCGTAATAATTAACGTTAATTATTTGTAATTGATCGTTCGTTTATTAAACGTTTATTATTAAACGTAAATGTTCTTACTAGGATAAAGGGAAGAGATAATTAAAAAAATATAGTATAGATAATTTAAAGGAGGAGATATGTTTCCCGTATGGATCTTGAGAAGTTCAATGTTAAAAATGAGAGAACGATAAACGCGGTGGACTAGACAGGATTACACGAACCGTAAGAACACAACCGAAGCTGTTTCCACGGATTATTATTCAGCTTGATTAGTTTACTCGGAAAAATTGTTTACGGATGAACTATCTTATGAGAGAAACTGTTATTATATTCCGCCAACAGGAAAATCTTTTACGCATCATCCTACTGTTTCCAATCTTCGTATTTTAATCTCTTTCTTATTCTTTTATCTCCCATCTTTTCTCTCTCTCTCTCTCTCTCTCTCTCTCTCTCTTTCTTCATTTCTCTTTGTCGCTTGTTCTTTTGTCTATATTTATTTTTTACTTTTTAATTATTATTTTCTTTTTGTTATTTTTATCGAAGGACGATAATCAGGAATAAATTTACATAACGAGATTTGTTTCAATAATTTTTTGCCTTCCAATTATTGTCAATTACAATAAAGATGATATTACCGTCTCGTCATTTTATTGTTGACGGCGATCCAAAAAACAGTCAAGATTTCTTAAGCGCAAGATGTTACTCTCGAAGGTGGGAAATCTTGAAATATGCTTGAACCTTCCGAATAGCTTTACTAAGCAGCACTGAGGGTGAATTCGTTCTCTTCCTCTATTATCCATACGCGTGGTTGCGAGCACACGCGCGATCTCGCGATACATTTTCATCTCTTCGTAAGTCAAATAAATCCAAATTCCCCTCGAGCCGTAGTCAAACTTCTCTCGACGGTACGAACAAGAGAGAAAGAGAGAGAGAGAGAGAGTGAGAGAAATAAAGAGACTGATGACGCTCAAACTAGCTCACATTAAAATAGCTTATGAAATATAAGGAAAGAGTAAAACGAGGGAGTTTCGTCTCAAAGAGAAGAAAAAAAGAAACAAAAAAAAACAAAATAAAAAGAATCTTAATACTCGAGATGGAGCTCTTGGCTTTTTAAGAAAAACCTACCTTTTTATTTACACAAATCAGCCGTCCGCTTGATCTTATTAGATAGCTTTGTCGTTTACTGCAACGAAAATAAATTTTACGAGGCAAATAATCGGCTGAATAAATGATAGAATGACTGACTGAACGAACGAACGAATGAAACCTTCTCGGAAGCCGGACAAGAGAGAGCACAGTGTTCATAAATTTTCGAACGAGCCGATGTCGGATAGTTGTCGCGTACTCTCTAACGAAAAAAGGATCTGCTTTATGTACCATACGGTTATCTTCGAGGGCGAGGTTACGTCTGGTCGATATCAACACAGGCTTGGCCTTTTTGTTCGGCCAGTTTCTGGGCTACCACAACTCGATCGCTTTAATGGCCATTTTAAGTGGTTCGTCGTTTCTTATCTGTTAACTGAAATCTCGGCAAGCCCACCCACGAAATTCCTTTCTCTGACGAAAGACTTCATAAAAAAAAAAAAAATAGAAGAAGAAAAAGAAGAACCTCCCCATTCTAATCTCTAGAAACTTGAGGTCAACGATTTTGAAAACTAGAAACACTCGAGATCAACAAAAAAAAAAAAGAGAGAAGAAAACCAGTCTATAGGAACCCTTATAAATAAGTCAAGTATTATATTATTGCATAGAATAAATAAAGAATAACAATGAAGCAATCTTATAGTAAAAGACAGAGGGAGAAAAAGATGAAGAGAAGGGTTGGAATATACGTATGTGGGAAAATTACGTGCGAAAGTTTCGTCCTTGAAAGAGAGAGAGAGAGAAAGAGAGAGAGAGAGAGAGAGAGAGAGAGAGAGAGAAAGAAAGAGAAAGACAAAAACGAACAAAAGAAAAAGAACAAAAAAGGAAAGAAAAAAAAGTCCGATTAAAGCGCGCGCAGGGAAAAATCTGAAATTCTACGAGACTCGCCGAGAACGCGTTACACGTTATATGGCCCGTAAAAAAGTTTTGGCACAAAGCGCGTAAAACGGTGTCAAATATTCTGAGCACGTCCGACAACATATACCGTCTTCTTCCTACTCTTTCTTTTTTTTCGCAATCGTAGTTCTACCATCTTTGCTTTCGAAATTATTATTATTATTATTATTATTATTATTATTATTATTATTATTATAATTATTACTATTCTTTTCTCTCTCTCTCTCTCTCTCTCTATATATATATATATATATATATATATATATATATCCATGGAACTTGGGGTTGGCAAAGAAAAAAAAAACAAAAAAACGGAGATATATATATATATCTATATATATATATATATATATATATATATATATATATATATATATATATATATCTATATATATATATATATATATATATATATATATATATATATATATATATATCTATATATATATATATATATATATATATATATATATATATATATATATATCCGTTTTTTTTTTTCTTTACCAACCTCAAGTTCCATGGATCCATTATTTCGAAATCTTTTCTCGAGGAAACGAGAGAGTTGATTTATACTATCACACCGAACCCACTTACATTCCCACCCCTCTTTTATATTACAAAATCTCGAAGGTAGTTCGGTTAGCTCGATCAGAATCTCTTTTATATGTCCTTCGTAACGTCACATTGAATTCGATATTCTTACCAATTTAATCGAAGCTTCTCGTAGTTAACGTGTTTTCGGAAGGAATGGTACGGGCTAGGATAGAAAACGTTACGTGCGTTGTTCAGTAACGAAATAAGTGACGCATTGTGGCTCGTCAGGTATGCGTATTAACGTTCACAAAAAATCAAGGGAGAAAGATTATATGTGTGTGTGTGAGAGAGAGAGAAAGAAATGTCGAACGAAAAGGGAGGAGAGAACGTCCATCATCGTTTTTCGTCGACATGCCACCTGGTTTATCGCTCCCTCGTTTCGCCAGGGGTGCGGCAGCCTCGATTGTCGTCCAACACGACAAAACGGCTAATCCGATGGTGTTTTTAAAATTAGTGTCTCTCTCTTTCTTTTGGTAAAGACCATTTGCGGCGTGCTCTGCTCTCGTTATTCCTCGCTCTCTCTCTCTCTCTCTCTCTCTCTCTCTCTCTCTCTCTCTCTCTCTCTCTCTCTCTCTCTCTCTACTTCTCTCTCTGTGCATATGTGTGTTTGTGTGTTTCCCTTTCTCTCTCTCACTCTTCAAAGTTCGTTCGATAATAAAAAGAAATTGCAGTTAGCAAAACTGCTGATCACAAAAGAAACGGAAAAGAATCGGACTCTATCGATAATGCACTACTACTCGGCAATCTGCTTGGGTTGCTCGACAATTCCACTTACAAAATTCTATTGACAATTATATTCTAAAATTGACAAATACAGAATTATGATCCATCTCTCTTTTCCCTTTTCTATTTTTATCTTGATTACTTTTTTACTTTTTTACTTTTTTCTCTCTCTCTCTCTCTCTCTCTCTCTTTCTCCCACTCTCTTCCCCCCAATTGTTAATTTCAGCTCGTGAATTTTTTCAAAAGTTCACACATCCTTTCTAACAGGTGTATCGTTAATTTGATATTAAAAGGAACCTATAAATATTTTAATTTCTATTTCCCTATTGAAAATAAACGTTTAATAACGTACAGTAGCTAAAAACTCGTTACAAGAACGCGTAGAAAAATCGTTCATGATGGATCCCGTCGTTTTAGTTTACATTACCACGCGATCATGCTATTGAATATCTGTGACTAAAACAAATAATTAAGAGAATAAGGGGAGTCGAAGGGAGGCAGGAGGAGGAGGACATCGAAAGAAAGGTAGAATAATAAAAAAATATAAGAAATAAAAAAAATAAATAAATAGAACGATCAACGATGGAAGAAAAAAATACGTGTTCTCGATATGTGAAACAATTGGAATACGACGAATACGAATACATACGCTTTTTTTTGTAAATGTAATTTTAGATATAGTTCAACATTGAACGATATTTGCTTTATCATGAAAATCCATTGTACCATGTACATCCATTTGAAGCAATAAATTCTATCCCCGGTATAACTATTGAAAAAGAGAAATAAATAGATGGATTGATAATTATTAGAGATAGAGATAGATAGAGAAAGAGAAAGAGAGAGAGAGAGAGAGAGAGAGAGAGAGAGAGAGGAAGTGATAGAAAATTGCACGTCTTTTTACAGATCTCCATATCCGTTTTTTAGTCAAACAAATCAATTATCGTCCTATCGACCTACCGATCCATTTTTTCTCTTTCTTTTTTCTCCGATTGTGAGTACATTTGAAAAAAATTTTTTCCCCACGGCGTGTGGTTGATCCAGGGAGCGATTTATCCGCCACGAATAGCATGGTACGGCATGGGCTCAAGAATCGTGATCCACAAATCTACATACGTCACAATAATACACACTATGCTAGCCGTGTTACATGTACTAGGTTTAGAGGAGTGAAACGGGAAACGAGGTAGGCCAGGATCGATTTGTCCGGGATTATCCATTAAAAAAATGAGTGAATCGTCGATTGGAAATCGACCTCTATCTCTGTACCATATACGACGACACCGACATCGGACGATCCGTTTCGAAGCTCTTATTCTCTTTCTCTCTTATGGCCCAAAAATGCTCGGTGGTCTGCTCTTATGCGATTTGCTCACGAACGGATAATGGAAAACGCATTTTCGATGTACTGTTACTCGTCTCTCTCTCTCTCTCTCTCTCTCTCTCTCTCTCTCTCTTTTCTATCTTTCTCTTCCATCCGCTTTCTCCTAGTCACAAATGCAGGCCGAGCGAGCGAGACAGCAAGCATGTGTTGGATGTAGTCAATGTTTAATGTACGTTTGTTCACCTCTCTTACAACGGATTAAAGGTCCTAACACGAGAATTTTTATATTGAATCAAGGAAAAAGTAGTTCTATCCAAACCTTTATTTCGTTTCATTTCGTATTTTACTTTTTCAATAAATTAATGTTTCTCTAAAAGCCTTATATTCTCTTCGTTGAATTGCCCATTGTTTCATTTGAATATATGGATTTAATTATTTTCGATATTCTCCGTTTGTTCTTTTCAATTCAAATTCTAGCAGCGTATCTCAGTATTATACAACGAGGAAAGAACGATGGGGCAAATATCATTTACTTTCTTTTTTCTATCAACTTGGACCGTTTTTCGATATCATGATTTCGTTTAAAAATAACAAGGAAATCAGAGAACATCAAATTAGAAGGATCAAATCGATACGTTGAAAACAAGTTGATTTCAACTATTATTAACGAAGCTGGCTGAAAAATAGGGAAGTATATTTTCGATATTACATCGATGGAAGAGAAAAGGAACAAAAGGAAATAGAAAGACCGAATGGTGTATTCGGAGGAACAAGCACGAGAATAATCTATTTTTCATCGTAAAATTAAAACAAAATGTCGGTATAGAGAAACGTAGGTAAGTGAAAATTGTACGGAATATCTAAATGGTAGAAATATGGATTTATGAAATTATATAACATGGTGGAAAATAATAATACAGTATATAAAGTATAAAAAAAGTATAAGTAAAGAGAAAGAAAAATGAACACAGAAAAAGAAAAGGAGGGCAAGAGAAAGAAAGAGAAAGAGAAAGAAGAAAATACAGAATTACAGAATTGTCGTGCAACCTCTATTCAGAAAACGTATTATTAATCGAAAAACGTGGGTGGAGCTACAAGATGGAAATATAGGTCGTACGTCAAATTGCTTGTATTTTTTTCGTATGTTGACAAGATGCATAGAAAATGTACCAAAAGAGAAAGAGAAGGAGAGAGAGAGAGAGAGAGAGAGAGAGAGAGAGAGACTGATAGACAGATAAACAGACAGACAGAGAGAAACAGAGAAATAAAGAGACTCTGATAGGGAAAGAGAGTGAGACAGGCAGAGAGCAAGAGAGCAAGAGAGAGAGAGAGAGAGAGAGAGAGAGAGAGAGAGAGAGAAATTCAACAAATATCGTCCGATATCGGCAGTACAATCCAATCGAGTCAAAAACGCGCGAAGCTCGTTCGTTCGTTCGCATACACGCCCAAGTCGAGAGACCCCAATCCACGTGTAATTCTCTATGGAGAAAATCGGTATTTAGTCGTGAATTGTACAATGACCGCTCGCGCCGCTAATTATTCGACCGGAAATACTGCAGCTCGTCGCGTCTCTTGACAAATAATACTCGCACGCAGTTCGCTCCGTTATGTTTACCCCTCTCATTTCTCTCTCTCTCTCTCTCTCTCTCTCTCTCTCTTTCTCTCTCTGTCTTTTGTCCTCTCTTTCTCTATGTGCTCTTCCTAAAGCGAAAAGCCAATATATGTATTTCGTTGGCATTGTTCACGTTTGCAAAATAGTCGGAGAATTTTGGAATTTGAGAAAGTAGGATCATGAATAAATCCCAGGATGAGCGTTTACGACGATTACAACTCGTTCAGAGTTCGCTGATTCGTTCGTTATATCTATTTGTCTATCTTTCTTTCTCTACCTTTTTGTTACTCGTATTTAGGGAATTATATAGGTTCTTATTATAGAATTACATCTATTTAGTATATATGTACGCGCGCGGACGTGTGTATGTGTATGTATGCGAGCAAGCATATGTATGTACTTACGTCGAAATACGATCCATCCGCTCCACATAAATTAAGACCATCGTCGAATAACGCTCCAGTACGCACGTCACTGAGCATCAAGGCGAAACGAATAAACCCGGCGCCCAGTGTAATCCATTCTTCTCAGTAAAAGAGACCAAGAGAAAAGGAGAAAGAAAGAGAAAGACAAGTTGAAGGGAAGAGAAAGAGAGAAAGAGAGAGAGAGAGAGAGAGAGAGAAAGAGAGAGAGAGAGAGAGAAAGAGAGAAAAATTACGAAGAAGGGTAAAATAGAATGGAGAAAGAGGTAACGGAAGATAGAGTAGCAACAGTCGAGAGAGAATTTCTCGCGAGTTTTACCCCTCGACTTCCTTTATTTCTGTCTCTGTCTGTCTCTCTCTCTCTCTCTCTCTCTCTCTCTCTCTCTCTCTCTCTCTCTTCCTCTCCCTCTCTTTCTATCTTTCTCTACCTCAACTTCTTCTCCAATCCAAATTAGAGCTCGGAGAGCAAGTAACGTGACGGCAAGAGTCGAATACTGAAGAAAGAGAAATCAAAAGCTGGGGAACTCTATAACAAGAAAGAGGGAGAGAAAGAGAGAGAGAGAGACAGAGAGAGAGAGAAAGAGAGAGAGAAAGAGAGAGACAGAGAGAGAGAGAGAGAGAGACAGAGAGAGAATAAATAGATGAGACGAAGGAAAAGGGGGAAAAATATAAGAAAGGGAACGAATTAGTGTGACTTTTGACTATCGAAGATGTGTTGGTGTATTAAAGAGTCATATATGTAATATTGTGCGTTTATGTATCTGTGCGGTTGAAGAGAACGCTACGAGAAGGAGACCCTAATTACGCGAGTGCCTCGGGAGGTGAGATTACGCTAAACGTGCCTTGATAAACACTCTCGTTTTTCAGAGAAGCATGCTCCCTTTACAGAAGAGAAGAGGAAGATAGCAAAAGGAAAGAGAAAGAGAGAGAGAGAGAGAGAGAGAGAGAGAGAGAGAGAGAGGAAAATATTAGATGCTTTAAAGTGAGGAGGAAAGAGAAGCAACGGAGTTTCGTGTCATTCTCATCTATCTCAACAAAGCACGCCGCATCTCGCCCCTCCCTCTCTTCTTTATTCTTCTCCTCTTTACCATTCACATTCTCTCTTTTCTACCTGGTCTACGTGACCCGAGAAATGATCGCTCGTTAACCGCAACGCTACCGTCTTCGGTTATACGAGATAAAATCATTCACGTTGCTCCTGCCACGAAAGATATGGCCGAATACAGCTACATGAATAATCAAAAAGCTCATCTTTCGCGCTTACGTTATCCCTCGAGTGTTCTTTTATTATACGTTAAAGAGATAATTTTTGTATGCTTTTTTTTATTTTCGTCTTTTTTATTTATTTTTTTTTTCTATCTCGTTCGTTACTTCTCTCCATCTAAATTATCGTCTACCGCCATCAAAGAGAACGGATCGAGCCAATGGAGTTAGAATATTTCTCATACGTTTATCCAATAGAATGAAAATAAAGACAAAAAGAAAGAAAGAGTAGAATAATAGAGCAAGGAGTATAGGTAGGGTATAGTCTAATCTCAATGCACGTTATGTTACGGAGATGGTTAGATAAGTACCATAACGATCGGCCCAGCATCCTGCCGTTCTAATCTTTTCTATTTCATCCTTCGATGACATAATCCGAACAGTCCCGTCAGAGGCAATCGTATTCCCTTCTCTACTTACCAGCCACGTGCGCCTCTAATCTCTTATCGTTTATCGGATACTAGCAACGGCCAGTAATCTCTATCTTGCCAGACGACAACGATGAGGTCGCGTGTCTAGCCAATAGCCGATGGATAGTTTGCAGATGTGTTCTCACGGATAATATACAACACGTACTTTTTATTACTGTCCAAAAATTCGAGTATCTTGTGTATCAGTATGAACAAATGATTTGACATAAGACGATAATATAATTATATCTTTTTCTTTCTTTTTTTAATTTTATACCTTATTAAAAATTACACTTACATGTAATGTAATTTGTGTAATGGCAAATTTTCAAATGAATATATATAAGAGAATGTTTATGACAAATGCTACTTTAATTATTATAATATAATATAATATAGATGTGTATATTCCCAAAATGGTTTTTTTTCGAGGCTCTCGTGATTTTTATAATTAATATTGAAGTTATTTCCATATAAGTAGATGTTTAAATGCTGGCGTTGATATAATGACCTACGTAATTTTTTTAAAGTCATTGGCAAAGTAATCTATAATACGTAAATTCCTTTTACTTAAACACTCGGTTGGTGGGGCGACGTAAACAATTTCTTCTGCTGCCCCCCCCCCTACCACTACTACCCTCCTGCCCCGCTATAAACAGGTTTATACAACATTACGAGCAGTAATATTTTGAAGCCGATATCTTCCGAACAAAAAATTATAGAAATATTTATGGAAGACCATTTTAAGAAAAAACAATATCGTTTTGTAATATATGTTTCTTTCTTCTATTTATTTTATTATATTCGTTTCCTCATAAAGACGCAACTACGCGTTTAGTTACGTTTCTCTTACCGAGCCAGCGATGGTGGTGAATTCAAACGGAAGATCTGTCTCACGTCTCTTTCTAATTATCAGGGTTATAGACCCACTGGTCGGGATGAATAAGGGCGGCGACACAAGGCTCGGAAACCGTTGAAGATCCTTAGTAAAATACCGCTCGCCGTGTTTCCGTTAATTAATGGGAGAACGTGATTTTTTTTATGGATCCCGTGGAGCCTGTGAGGTAGATGCGCAGTAAAGAATACTTCGCGAATTAAAATAATAACAATATATTTTGAAGAAATGGGATACAGTTGTCGTGATACGCTTGTTTTGTTACGTGTAATTAATTGTGTTGGCTACCTCGGAATTAGGGATGACCAGTGGATATTGATAAGATTCGGTTGTCTTACTGTTGAGAACGAATTACTTGGATCGACTTAAATTGTGCTGAATACCAGCCAGTGATGTTGGTAAGATTCGATCGTCTTACTATTGTCTTACTTGAGTACGAACGGTTATTATCGACTGACTTTTGATTTCTGTCGAACTATTCTCGAAGGCAATATATGGCAATAATGAATAGGAAACGGGAAATGGAAAGGGAGGAATTCAAGTAAAAATTGCCTGAAAAGGGAAAGCAAAATATCCTCATTGGTTGTGGACGTGTCAGGATAGTTCGTTTGAAATGATTAAACAATCTCATGTGTGGTCTATTGTCCTCAGTAACCGTATAGACCCATGAGTATTGCATTGATATTTGAAGGGTAGAGGCGCCAGACAAACCCATAGCTCGTTTTGTCTAGGAGTCTACTTTCACTGTTTATTTATTGCCCGACTCGACACATTATTGAAGACTAACTACGTGCTTGACTAAAGATGCCTAAGCTCGGATAAACGTGGCAATGTGTTTTTTATCTATACGTTTTCTCAGCGAGTATCCAATGAGTTCGCAGGGGCAGATATTCTCGATAATGATATATGGCTCTTAGGAGAGAGTACTGTGTATTTCTGAGAATGCGCACGTGTTCGTCAATGATGTTATTGAATTATTTTCTGTCTAATTTGAAATCATTCATAAGTTTCAATCTTTCAATTTTTTTACTTTTTTTTTGTAATTACAATTTTAA